>CABFWO010001265.1:0-21804 GCA_902155825.1 Timema genevievae
ACTACCCAGAGAAGATTTCAAATCCTTCCCAAGTCACGTACACCCTCTAAGCTTAGTTACTTTACTCCCGGTGTTAAGTAACCTGCGTCATTAAAATGATAAAACCGTATCATTTAGTGAGGAGCTATCATTAAGAAAATGACCATCTCATCTGGATAGGAAATAACTTTTGTCACGGTTATAAAAAGTTGCTAAAACAATTTTAATATATTGATACATTTCACGTGATCTTTAGCTGTCACTTTCGATGTATATTATCAATAATATTACAATAGTAATAGTAATACAACCCACCTCGGTGGCATAGTTGGCTAACTCGCTAGTTTCGTGTTGAGCTAGACTGCTGAGGACGGGGAGATCAAGGTTTGAATCTTTGTCTGGTGAACTGGGAGTGTTTTTTCCTAAATAGTTTTACACTCTCCCTCACGCAAATGCAGATTCACTTCCTCTAAATATAATCTTCCCAATTCCTAGTCCATTAGTGTAATTAGTACATAAGCGTATAACCCGAACGGTTAGTAAGACGTGGTGCTAAATAAATAAATACATAAATAGTGAACAGTAAAATCTTATCAACGTTTACCACAATAAAATATGTTTTTACTTGTACTTTTTCTTGGATGCTTGAATAAAGAAAGTATTGTGATTGTCAAAATAATTACATTCGAGATTTTGATAAATGGCGACGTTTCATGACTACCTGAACCCGAAGAAGTGATTTTTGCGTTGCCGTCTGTCTGTCTGTCTGTCTGTCTGTCTGCATCTCAGACCATAGCCGTAACCATTTTACCGATTGGGCTAAAACTTGGTATCCAGAATTTTTTATAGGGTTCCACTGGGGTATTTTGGGAAATAAACAGCCAACCCTAAAATTAAAGGTAGTTTACTTAAAGTGAAAGAAGAAGAAATCGTTTTTCTCAAAATCGCTTTCAACGATTTTTATTAAAATTTATATCCGGGCACTGTTTAACATTAAAAACAAAATGTTGATTCGAACTTTCTCGTGAAAATGACTTAGTGGGTCATTTACATGAGCGGACATTTATCATATCTCCGCAACTCTTCTAGATACGAAATAACTTATCATTGCTAAGCTGTAGGAACGCGTCACGTGGGTTCATGTGACAATCTGATGGAGGGATTAAGTAAATACAGACACATAGCACCCGGGTAGGGATTATACAGTTGAATGACAGGTAGGTATTGATAACTCAGTCCGTAGAGCGGTCAGTGAGCCAAGCCGGGTGACCAAGGTTCATATCCCTGTTTGGGTGCTATTTTTATAGACAGAGCTGTTTATGTTCTAGCTGTGACTCAATCAAACTACATTTAAAAAACTTAAGAATGAGGTGGGATTGGTATAATTTACCTGGAGAGAGAACAAAAATCTAAAATGATAAGGGAGGGGAAAAGTTACTCTCCCATTGCACCATAAAATGATTGAACCCGGGTATCACACGTACTAGTCAGGATTAGTCACCCCCTACGCTCACACATTGGGGAAAATAAAGAATTGTATTGATATTTGATCAACAGAATCAATTATGAATATCGTAAGAGTGTTTTTAGAGTCACCTTGCTGTGTGCTATAAGTATTGTGTGTTCCCCCTCCTGCCCTCCGTGCTACATGATGTAAGATATCTCTGTTTATAAAGAGAGAATAAGAGAGGTAAATTAACACGAGCTCTCTCTCTATGTGCCCACGTCAGAGTATCCTCACATTATGTCTGTGTTTGGGGCTACAGCCGCAACAGTTTGATATTTCTCGTTCAAACTCGACATTTAGAAGCTCTAGGGTCATACCTTGACCATAAAATAGGGATTGTAATTATAAAACTAAAATTAAGAGCAGTTCACCTTTTTTTAAAGTTTATTTTACTATTGATAAATTTGAATAATTTTTAAATTTACAATTTTACAAAAGATCAATCTCTCAATAGTAAGCAATCAATTTCAAATGTGATTCTTTTCAATTAAATATTTATCTCGGCCGCATTTGATGAGGGGTTTGCGTGAAATGTTGGTAATGAAGCTACCCTTTGTGACTGTCACTGAGTGAGCTGAGGGGGGAAAGGGGTATGTTTTAAGGGGGACACAGAGGTTGGGGGGGGTGGGAGCCTCGTTTTCTACCATACTGACCACCACAATTTCCCGCCTGAGTGACCATATTTGAATATCGCGACTGAAGTCGTGAATTTACCGGGTATAGTCAGAAGTGTGAAGGAAAGGAGGGAAGAGGGGGATTGTCAAATAATCATCTCCACCCCTCCCACTGATTATCTCACTGGACAGCACACAGCTCTCAATCTAGATACTTTGAGACAAATATTTGTTTGAACTACGTTTATTTACCCGGTAATAATATGTTCTGCGTTTAATGTCAACGCCTTCACACGTCCATAAAGACTCACGCCTCAAACTATGAGTGGAGAATGGTCCTGAGAGTGTGATGGGCCTGGATATCTCATTGGTAGAGCGTTTACGCTCTTGGACTTCAACCAATCATTGTTTGATAATCTTGTTGAGGTGTCTGACTATAAAGGATAACTTCAGGTTCCGATATTCAAGTTATCATCACCATCAACTGTTTCAAGCCTGTGGCTGGATCAGTTTAGTAAAATGCCCCATCTTCCTCTATCTTTCCACCATTATTCCTCCTTTAATTGCTTTCATTCTTCTCCTCTCACTTGAACACTTTCTGTTATCTGCTCCTCCCATCTCTTTCTTGGCCTCCCTTGAGGTATATTTCCTACATACTTATTTCCAATTTTTTCTTTGGCGTCTTCTCTTTTCTCATCCTCATTACATGCCCATACCGTCTCAGTCTTGCTTCCTCTACTATCTCATGTATGTTACAAATAGAACATCTTAGACAAGAGAAAAGCTTTCACAACTGATAGCAAAAATGTTTCATGCTTTCATTTTATTGTTTGTATGGGCCATCTATATGTTTCCTCTAATTGGGTGGTGATGAGAAAGATATTCAACGGAACCTCGTTAATCAAAATTGATTTGGACAGAAGCTTGTTCGGATTAACCGGGAGAATATAAGGAAGAAGAGTATTTTCACAAATTCAAAATTACAATTCAACCCGGTTTATAAAATGTACATTAATCTAACTTGTGTATAGTATAACATGTAATATGTATTGTAGTTTAGAGTTACAGTTTTTCTTATAGTACTGTAAATATGGTTTTTGTTTACAAGAAACAACATTTTGTTGACTACAACATATAGGTTGTACATATTAAGCAGTTAATATTACTGTTTCTTACAATTCGCTTTTAAATTTAAGTTTGTTATTAATAAAATATATTATCAATTGACTGTTCTATCTCCCTCCCCCCTCCCCCATTTTTCAAAAAAAATGAGCCCAGATTTTCTAGAATTTTAGACTACCATGGTTTGCTCTAGCTGAATTTTACTGTAACTTATATAGAAATTGTACCAGAATTTTCATAGAGGGAGAGTGTGAAACCCTTTAGGAAATATCCCCCTCGGAACACCTGACTGGTATTCGAACCCCAATCTCATCGTACCTGTCTAATGCGACGGTGACGTGGGTGATGATGATATGCTAATCTTTATTTGGAACGACCACGACACCTCCCAGGATAAGCCGCTTCCAGGACGGATCAAGTTGTCTCTTGTTTAATGAACTTCCCGTCCCCGTAAACCTGTTCCGGTCTCTTGAGTCAGCCCCACCCCCTGGATATTCACTTCACACCCCCGACCAGAGATGGCACCACTGGACCTTACATTAATGTGTTTAAAAGCCAGCCCCTTTCAGCAGGGAGGCGATGATACTTTGACCGAGAGAAGGTTGTCATACAACCCCTTCCTCCTCTTCCATATACATCTCAACCTTCCAACTCTCTTTACGGTTATCCGGGTACACCCCAACCCCCAACTACCTGCATTTGCATAACACATTCTCGCCATTTTATGCGCCGATAGACGGACTTTTGCCGATTACCCGTCGACACGTATCCCGACGCACAACACACAAATTAAATCGCTACTGCGCATGGGATGTGCCCGCTCATCCTTTTAATGAACGTCAACGCCCGCTCATGTCATGCGAGAAGTTCATTTTGTGGACTTAACCGCAGTTTGTTTTTATGCGTGCGGGGAGGGTGGGGGGCGTTGGTCCAGGGCTGGGAACTGAAGGGTTGGGGCGGAAGGGAGGAGAGTTAAACCTAATAAAGCCAGGGTTGTTAACAGTTAAGTTTCATTCGATGGGATCACCTTAAGATGTCTTTAATATCGTCAGTAACTTAGGTTGCTTTAATATAATGTTATATTAGTGTACCCCGGACCATCTGAATAGTTACACTAATCGTGGAGGGGCTAAATATGATTAAGGTCCAATTCAGAGGAAATGCACCCACATTAAGAGTGGAGTAGATGTTCACTGCCCATCCAGTTACTAACCTTGATTCATACCATGCAGATTTAATATAATTTTAACTACGTCACCTTTGCTTAGTTGGTAGAGTTTGGGGCCTCCCCTTTTATTATAATGAATTCACCGTGTTTGTAAGTCGTATTTTGATATAGTCAGTCAGTTCAGAAACTACACGCTAAATACTCTGAAATACTAACATAAATTTTATATTCTATTTCACCACCCACCCAGGTTGTGCACATGTTCAAAAGCAAAATCTTCAAAAAAAGGTCAATCAAGCGATATTTAGGTTTCGATCATCAAGTACGTTCTCGAACCTGTCTAGTAACTCACATTGATATCTTGTTACGTTATCATGTCTGGCTCATAAAGAATCTTCGAGCACATGCCCATGTGACCCAACCAAGCTCTCAAGATCTGTACTTATGGAGACTGAACGTTTATTTTAGCAAGTGAACGTGCCCCACATTATAATGTTTCATGGAGGCTGTTTCAAACTATACGGTGACTAGTTCTCGGATAAATATCTCTACACACGCCATTAACCTTGGCGGCAAGATGACTTGACTTGTTTTGGTCTTATAGCATTCAGACTTGCTAGCGACCGTAGAGAGAAGATCTACCGGGCATTCACTTTATATGATGGTAGTAGCATCATTAGTAGGTGCAGGGTTAGGATAGTACCACTACCAGTAGCGTGGCTTGTTGCCAAGGTAGGTAGAGTTAGTTTAAACTGTACTTGTGAATTGTTCCCATCACTCAGTAGAACCCTCATTGGTCAGATATCAACAAACATACATTGCCAAGTGAGTTGTGTAGTTTAGAGCCTATTGGTTGGTCAAATGGGGACAGAGTGAGTGAGAACATTGTAAGATTACAGTTACAACAGGCTTTTCTTACCCTGACAACACTCCAAGACACCCCACCCCACTATTTTATTACCTACAGCCAATTCACATTGAGCTGTTTTCTTAGCACCACGTCTCACTACTCGTTTGGGCTATACGCATATATTACACTAAAATGTTAGGGTGAGATAAGGTAGAATTTAGAAGAAATGTGTTTGCACTTGCTTGGAGGGAACGTGGAAGCCCATTTAGTAAAATACACCTTGAATACATTGGACCAAGATCCAAATTTCGACCTCCCTTCATCGACACTCCAGTCTACTGCGAGTGTGACGCCTTAACCCATTCGAACACTGAAGCAGGTCACATGCTGTTAATCACCAGAATACTTCTAGATTTTCAGTATTAAAGTTAGTTATATTTTCAGTTAGAATGTTTTTTTATAGTTTAAAAAGTTGAGTTCTACTTCACACGATGTCAAGAGACTAAATTTCAAATTTGCCATTTTTTGAATAGATGAACTTTTCTCCTGTGATGGCATGTTATTTTCTCACAAGATGTCTATCACTGCTATCCTCAACCAGATTTACGCTCATTGGAAGCTATTTAACAAGTTTCGATTTTCAAACCTACTCCAAACAAGAATGCCGCAATTTACCATTTCTAATAAACTTGAAATTCAAAAACTAGACAAAAACCAATAGAATAGGAAAGTATATTCACTATAAAATTAACATATTGTAATCGTAATAACTTGACATGCATATAAAGCTCATCTGCTTATATTTTACCATCAAGAAAAAGAAAATACAAACAGGCAAAATCCTGTCCCTATAGATATCCCTTTTAAATTGTTAAATCATATAATGCACACTAAGGATAGTTTGTAATTAATTTAGCAAGGCTGGTCGGTTAAAAACAACATTTGAGACAGTAGTGAATGCCACGTACCATAGTTTACCCAGCCCTGGTCCAGAATGTATTGGAAGAAAAGTAGCTCGGCACCCATCGCTTTGTGTATAGTGCATTTTCACAGAATGTATTATGTAAATGGGGGATATTGAGTTTTCAAAGTTTTTTTACAACTCCCACATAATGCGAAGGAAAGGCTAATGCAACCAACGTTCGATATTTGCAAAATTTCAAAGTACAAATTCATCCAGTAAATAATTGGTAAATGAGCCTAACTTATAAGCTACACCATAGTGGAACCAAGCAAGGTAGCAGTCTTACCTTGACTGATTACACTATGACTATCTTATAAACTACACCATGGTGGAACCAAGAAAGGTAGCCCTCTTACCTTGACTGATTACACTATGACTATCTTATAAACTACACCATAATGGAACCAAGCAAGGTAGCCCTCTTACCTTGACTGATTACACTATGACTATCTTATAAGCTACACCATAGTGTAACAAAGCAAGGTAGCCCTCTTACCTTGACTAATTACACTATGACTATTTTATAAACTTCACCATAGTGGAACCAAGCAAGGTCGCAGTCTTACCTTGACTAATTAAACTATGACTATCTTATAAACTACACCATAGTGTAACCAAGCAAGGTAGCAGTCTTACCTTGACTGATTATACTATGACTATTTTATAAACCACACCATAGTGGAACAAAGCAAGGTATCCCTCTTACCTTGACTAATTACATTATGACTATTTTATAAACTACACCATAGTGTAACCAAGCAAGGTAGCAGTCTTACCTTGACTGATTATACTATGACTATTTTATAAACCACACCATAGTGTAACAAAGCAAGGTAGCAGTCTTACCTTGACTAATTACACTATGACTATCTTATAAACTACACCATAGTGGAACCAAAGGAATGTAAGCTTATTATCTTTCAGGGTATCATTATTGTTAATTGCGGGAATATATTAAAGTACCAATTTATTTGAGTTCAAGTGAAAGCATCAGCGAATCGGGCAGACGCAAGACTAATTGTTTATTTGTTTGTTTGTTTGTCTGTCTGTCAGGCGAGATGTAAAATGCTCCGCGGGCGGTGTCAGCCTGGAGACATGGGATAATACCACGGGCTGTCCGCACCATGGACCCACACTTCTGGAACTCTTGGCTCGTGGTCTGGCTGCTCACCTTAGCGCAGCACGCCCTAGCAGGTACCCAGCTGCTCACCCTACTTCTAGATAACCCGTAGAACTACTTAATTAAGAGTCTATGGGTCAATTCCCAGCATGGCCAAAAAAGGTATAGATGCTTAAATTATTTCTTTCCCTTTTCAAGCTGATGAATTAACGGGCGGGGGACTGGTAGTCGTGTTTGTTTTAGAGTTGAGCTATATTGTGTGTCATGTACGGTAATAGTCATCTGGTTCGGAAAGTGAGCTTTGGGAAATATCCCAAACTATAAAAACCCGTTAGTCCCAAATTTTGGATAATCCAAATATGATTATCAAAAAATATGAAAAAAAAATTGTATTGATCACATATTTTAATTTAAAAGTATATTGGGACAATAATTGTTTAATATTTACAAGTTGTAGTCAACACAACATGTTTCTTGAATAAAAATAATATTAGTAACCTTCTGTAAATATATTAGCTGTACATGCTGAATTACATTAGGCCCACATACAACATGGTACTGTAAAAATATGAGCTGTTCATGTAAAACTACAGTAGACTCACATAAAACATGGTACTGTAAAAATATTAGCTGTACATGTAAAACTACAGTAGACCCACATAAAACATGGTACTGTAAAAATACTTGCTGTACAAGTAAAACTACAGTACTATAGTAGGCCCACACACAACATGGAACTGTAAAAATACTTGTTGCACAAGTAAAACTAAAGTAGGTCTAATTACTACGCGCTATACTCCGGATAAATGAATGTAAATGTCTTCCAGCAGACCCGGACGTACTATCCCAGTTCATCCGGACAGGCCCTGATACCAATAAGCCCATGTTAACCAGGCTCTACTGTGAAACAACTATAAAAATGGTCTATGTAGGCCTATACATATTTGTTGGGGAAAATAGCCTCGTCAAGATTTAGGGCCAGTTTCATAGTCAGATTTAGTACGCCTAAAGTGCGGCGCTATACTAAATACAGGACGACACCTACCTAGACCAAAATGGAATGGGCCAGTTTCGCATATGAAACTGTTGTAAGATTCTTTAAAAATGTATATATGAAAAGTGTTTATTGTGATTAACAAGATGATATGTTTGATCTAACGTGCTACTCTCGCAGTAGACTAGACTGCCGGTGACGGGGAGATCTAGGTTCAAATATTGGTTGGATGTACTGGGATGGTTTTCCCAAAAGCTGTTTTCCACTCTCCCTCGAAGCAAATGCGGATACACTTTCTATTAATATAATTTTACTAATCCCTAAAAACCATAAACATAATTAGTAAATAGGCGTATAGCTTATGATGATATGGTATTATTGACATATAATTGCCCCTTGATTGGGAGCCAATTATGATGATATGGTATTTTTTTTACCCCGCGATTGGGCGTCAATTATGAAGTTTCGGGATTATTCTCATATAATTGCCCCTCGATTGGGAGCCAATTATGATGATACGGAATGTTTGTGATATAACTGGTATTTGTAGCTCCGTGTTCGAGCGCCAATTATTATATTACGGTAGTATATTTGTGTAATAAATACAACTGTTGATGTTGCACACAATTTATTTAAATGATTTTTTTCTTCCTTTACACTTTGTTTGAAATATAAACTATGTATTGTCTGTTTGTGTTACTTCTCTCTTTATCGTCGGTGTACACTATCTATTTCTCTATATTTTCATACGCACACACATCTTATATGCGGACGTGCCCCTTGCCCCTTTGACCTCTCGTGACCAGTGTCAAGACTAACCAATCAGGGGCGTCCCTGTGACAGGTGTTTTGAAGGCTAGCTTCCTATTGGATATTAGGGGGCTGGCTTCCCTTGCTTGTTTGGTAAATATTACGGAGTTAAATTTTGACAATAAAAAATAAATTTTAATGGTGCAATCCTTCTAAACTATTCTTCCAAAACCGCGTGATTCTCCATGGATGAAGTGTTAATAGGATAATCTACATACTATACTTTAAGGAAAATTACCTTCATCCATGACTTTTTAAATATATGAGAGCGGTCCAAATCAATTTCGTTACAAGCCCTAACGGGTAGTAAGATGCAGTGCAAAAAGAAAATATATTTTTGTTTCAGAGGACAAATTATTTAAAGGTAGTTTACTGAAAAGTTATTTTTGAAACTTTTTTCTAAGTTATTACGCTCTGTGTGAGAAAGTGTGTACGATTCTGTTATACCAGTTAGTTTTAATTATAATTAGATTAGCTCGAAAGTAGTCCTACGTATCAACCAATGGTCTTATATACTTGATTTAAAGTTCGCTCGGATCTATCTTTAAAATGTTCTCGTTCAGATGACGCGAGCTGGTTCAACGAAACAATCTTCGTGTCCAAGGATTCTTAACTCTGGGGGTGAGATGAACCCACTCAGACCCCCCAAACCTTTCCTCCAGCTCAGCCCCAGGGCTAGCCTTGGTAATAAAGTTTTCAAGCACCTCCGCTGTTTTCACACCTCTTCCTAAAGTTTTAATTACGCACTATTGCACGAGTTAAGTCTCAGTGCTTAGCCCTCTCGTTAGGTTAAGTACCACCCATCTCCTCCCCCCCTCCTATAACCTTCCTACGGGGATGAAGCTGTTCAAAGAACTTTACCTGAAACATTTTTAAAATGAAATTTTAAACATCCTATCTAATATATCTCTCTGCATTATACATTTAAGATTTTTTTTTTTACTTGGAGGTGATTCTTTTTTTCCTTCTTCTCCTTCTCTATAGAGGTTGAAGGCTTTGTGTAGACGAGGAATTTAGGGAAATGTGAATTCGTGGGAAAAGGGGGTGAAGAGAACCTGCTTAAAGATGTACAGAGTTCAAACATGACCCGGTGTGGAAAATTACCCCCTTCACTTTGTTAGGCTGGCTCCATTGTGTGTCCCTGGGCTTGAGAGCATACGACTCCTACCTTTTCACTATTCATGTGATCCTGGCAAACAATCACGTGTGACTTTCACTTGTGTGGAGAGTGGAGTTGGGGGGGGGGCCTTAAAAATAGAACACGTGGTTAAAGGAATACAAGGAAAATACACACATTCAGTTTGAAAGCTCATTTTAATATGTGTTTGTGTGAGTGAGAGAGAGAAGTATAATAAACAAGCCTTAGAATCTAAAACTCTCGTGATCAACTCAGCCGGGATTCAAAGCCAGAGGCAAGCTGGTTCAAAATAGTCAAACTGTATGCAGCCGCGCACCTTTGTTCATGTGATGTAGGCACGTAGCAATGCACATTTAAATAAATATATGTCAATAGGATGTCCGTCTCTCAGCTGACCGCAGGGTAAATATGACATATGTTGTTCCATGTGTGTCATATTTCATAGCTCTCCCGACGTTAAGATCAACAGTTTGGTTCCAGGATAGGACGATCTAACCACATGTGTGTGAGTGCGTGTTGGCTGGTCTGTCACACATCGCATGTGTGTGTTGTGACTCTCACACTGATATGATTTGTAGTGGAGCTATTTCATGACTATATTCGGAACGAATGACAGGCGACGTTCAACCTCTTCCAACCCACGGCACACTAAATAAGGTGACTGTAAAGGCACACTATCACTTTTTCAAGGAGATATTATATAATTAAAACGAGTATTGAGATTGTATTTAAAAGTTCAAAAGCTTAAATTTTAATAACGGTGCTATTTTTACTTTCTCTTTGGTGTAATGTTTCTACAACAATGTATAGACCTATTATTTCACCTCACAAATCTTACGAGATTTTAGTAAATGTCTATTTTAAGATAAAAGCGGGATAAGTCTCTGCGGTGCGCCGTACCACTTATTTTAAATAGTGTTGGTCATGGATTACATTTTTTTTTTTTACTTTTTTCATATGTTCTCGCTCTTCTTTTAATCTTCCACTAAAATCCCTCAGCACAGCTTCTGACCCTTGTGACACACCTGCAGACCTTTCGGCACACTTGCAGACCCTTGCGGCACACCTGCAGACCCTTGAGGCACACTGGTTGAAAAACGCTGCAATACCCAGTCTGGTTAATCGCATATGAATCAATTGCATTACTCTCACCTCGTCGTCACCGTCAAACCAGACTCTTTACGTTCAGTCCACGTACTCACCGGTGACGTATTTCCGTTATCATGTTAAGTGCGTTGCCTACCTGTGACGTCACAGCAAGTCAAGATTTCCCATGTCCATGTAAGCTATTTATGTTTTGTTCGGTGTGTCTTAAGTATATAAAATTAAAACAAAAACCATTTGTTTTTAAATATCCTCAAGTTGACACATTTTGTTTACCTTGAAATATTTTTATTTGTAAACATACTTTTTTTTAACTGTCTACAGATCAGGTTATCTTGTTTATTCGTGAAAAAGTCTTGTATGCATCTTCCTTCCAGGGGGTTGATTAAAAAGGTCCGTGGAAGTATCTGCTTATCTAGAACAGGAAACAAAAACAAGTTTATTCTGAAACGCAAGTCGATGTCCAGGAGTCAATAGTAGATTGAGTGTGTATTATCGTCAGTGGAAGAGGGGAAGTGCTATCAGCAGATAATAGCAGGGTGAAATACTCATTTTATATTTTGTAGATTGGTGTCCAGAATGTGAAAGCATTAAGAGTGGTAAACTGCGTGAGGTTAAAAAAAAACCAGACTGCTACACAAAATAACTTCAAATTTACCGAGTAGGCGACGTCGTTAACGAATACAAACTAAATATTTTAAACTGTCGGCTCCTCTAAAGCCTCGTTTATTATCTAACAAGTTGCATTCAGCATGTTGGGAGACAACACATGAGGAAAAGTAAGCTGCGTTTACTGTCGCCAACTTGTTGGACCAACATCCTTGGTCCTCCGCCTTTTTGTAATCAGTCTACACATTTCTAGCCATGAATAACGACGTATTACTTACCGTTTCTTAATTTATTGTGTTAACAGTAAGTGTACGCTTGCAGAAAAAACCAAAACGTAAGAAACGGTGGGGGTTCAAAGTTTTTTTCAGCTAAACGTCGAATTGAAGGTGTGTACATGGGGATAATGAATGACCTACACTTGCAAAGTGGATTTGATAACTTTGTACATATGTAAAATAACAAATAATAGAATACTTGTGATATAAATAAATTAGTTTAACTGTATTGCCTTGTTCTATTCCATAATCACAAAATTATGCAAACCCCGATTTTAAAAGTTAAACTAGTCTGAAAACAAAACACGTGCGTCGCCAAAGATGGAGACTGACTCGACTCTCTAGCGCATGCGCAAAACCTCCCAACTTGGCTAACATGTTGGGTTGGTCGTTTATTATCTCCAACAAATGATCCAACACAACCCAACACAACCTTTTTGGCTCTGATCGGCTCTCCCAACACCAACATGTTAGCCAACATCCCCAACAAGTTAGGAGTGCGGCAATATTGTAACACAACTTGTTGGGATCGTGTTGGCCAACATGTTGTGTTACAGTATAAACGAGGCTTGACTACCCCTATAGAGCAGGTAACCAACACAAACCCGCTGCTGTATAAATATTGTCACGACTTTATGAAGGTCAGAGAGAAACCAGGAGTTAGGTTTGTATCCCTTCCTACTTATTCCGATCACGCCACTGGAAGTCCGGGCACTTGACCGCTGCCAAGGACTGTGGAATGTCACGAAAACTCTCTCACTGGCGACTTAATGGAATGAGCTTCGTTTAAAGTTCGCTTGGTCGGAAAGTAACTTCAGTGGAGTAGCCATGGAGGGAGGAGGGCTTCCAATTTCGCTTTCTTTGGGAGGAATGGTCGTTTTAAGTCTGAATGGGCTGGTTTCCTAACGACCCCATTCATTTAGGTGAGCCTACTCGGTCCCACGACCGTTAAACATTTCACCGTAACATTTATAGCACCGAATATTCTAAAATTTATCTTTAAAATATTGTAGCTGTACATGGATTAGCTTCTTTCTTCCTGCAGATTTTATTCAAAGACGTAATTACTATAATCTAATACTCATAGGAAGGATCTTAACTGACAGTTAGAACAGTTACTAGATCTACTATCATAGGAAGAACCTTAACTGACAGATAGAACCGTTACTAGATCTACTGTCATAGGAAGAACCTTAACCGATAGAAAGAGCAGTTACTAGAACTACTATTATAGGGAGAACCTTAACTGACAGCTATAAAAGTTACTAGATCTACTGTCATAGGAAGAACCTTAACCGATAGATAGAGCAGTTACTAGAACTACTATTATAGGAAGAACCTTAACTGACAACTAGAAAAGTTACTAGATCTACTGTCATAGGAAGAACGTTAACTGACAGCTAGAACAGTTACTAGATCTACTATCATAGGAAGAAACTTAACTGACAGATAGAGCAGTTACTGGAACTACTATTATAGGAAGAAACTTAACTGACAGCTAGAAAAATTACTAGCTCTACTGTCATAGGAAGAACGTTAACTGACAGCTAGAACAGATACTAGATCTACTATCAAAGGAAGAACCTTAACTGACAGCTGGAACAGTTAATAGAATTACTGTCACATGTTCATACGTCAAGTCATGAGATTTGCAGCTTTTTTTTGATAGATATTATCAATATATATATAAAATAAAAATAGTCCACGCTGTTCCATGGAACGGGAACAATTTCTCTCATTCCATCTCTCGAACCCTGATATTAAAAATATTGGTGATATCAGGGGACACCAGAGTGGTGACGTCACCACAAACAGTCGAATTTACATTTGCTCCAGATTTATTCCCCGCAGGTAATTCTACGTATGAAATTCTAGGGTTGAGTGTAGCGAGGTAAAGGGGGTTGGTTGGTTTAAGGGCGTTAGGGGGTTGGGAGTGGATATGAATGAGGGAATAAGAGGTCGCTTAATTGCTTTGACGTCACCTCAAACTAGGGAACAATCGAGAATCGGAAGGTGGGTTAGTGCTTCCCCCACCTCCTCCAAACCAACAAATCTCTCCAGGGAAACAATTAGAAGACAGTTCTGGAATATCCGGGAGTGGGTTTTACGGACTCAAGGGGTGGACAAACAATCGTACCGTCGATG
Source organism: Timema genevievae (assembly GCA_902155825.1). Lineage (NCBI taxonomy): Eukaryota > Metazoa > Arthropoda > Insecta > Phasmatodea > Timematidae > Timema > Timema genevievae. The sequence continues at coordinate 14,399 of CABFWO010001265.1, forward strand.
ATTTCTAGGCTCGTTTGTGGGCTCCGAAATATAGTTTGTACCTAATGAGAGTGTAGGATTCTAAAAACTTTTAAAGGAAGATTTTCCCTTTGTTTATATGTTGTGTTTTAAATACCTATCCGCGTTCATACGCTAATGTACTATGGATGATAAGAGAAACATTTATAAGAAATGTACCAGAATTTGCGTAGATAAATATTGAAACACAATTTGGGAAGAACTGCCCCTATGTAACCAGCCAGGGCTTGAAATCCTACCTGCACCCTCGCCAACAAACTAGACCATAGATTATTTTGCCGTTAGCGTTGGTAAAAATTTACTATATTTTTATTGTTACTCGTATTTTTACATGTATTGATAATATCTATCAAAAGTGACAATACCCCTCTCACGATCAGCAGCTAGATGTTCTCAGGACAGAGTATACCCTCCACAACCAGCAGCTACATGTTCTCAGGACAGAGTATACCCTCCACAATCAACAGCTATATGTTCTCAGGACAGAGTATACCCCACAAGCAGCAGCTATATGTTCTCAGGACAGAGTATACCCTCCACAATCAGCAGCTACATGTTCTCAGGACAGAGTATACCCTCCACAATCAGCAGCTATATGTTCTCGGGACAGAGTATACCCCACAATCAGCAGCTATATGTTCTCAGGACAGAGTATATTCCACAATCAGCAGCTATATGTTCTCAGGACAGAGTATACCCTCCACAATCAGCAGCTATATGTTCTAAGGACAGAGTATACCCTCCACAATCAGCAGCTATATGTTCTCGGGACAGAGTATACCCCACAAGCAGCAGCTATATGTTCTCAGGACAGAGTATACCCTCCACAATCAGCAGCTACATGTTCTCAGGACAAGAGTATACCCTCCACAATCAGCAGCTATATGTTCTCAGGAGATAGTATACCTCCCACAACTAGCAGCTATATGTTCTCAGGACAAAGTATACCTCCCACAACTAGCAGCTATATGTTTTCAGGACAGTATACCCCACAATCAAGCTCTGATAGTGCATTCAAGGCACAATCCGCAGCAGTCGTTAAGAGAAATATTCATTACAAGGAGCGGATATTAGTCTCCGAGAGACTGGAGGGTACATCCCTAGCCGTGGTTATAATAACAACACACACTGTCACCGGCCATGATGGAAGTCATCCGTCAGGCCTACCACCACATTTCCCTCCCGAGTCGAACAAATTTCCCTCCCGAGCCCGGAACTAAGCCCCAACCCCCACACCGTTGATTAGGACGAACTCATCCCTCAACGCCAGCCCCCTCATTCTGGAGTCATCCTTCTACTTGTACTGGACGGGGAGATTGCTGTATTCGCGGTACGAAGGCGTTCGCTCATTCTGGAGTCGTCCTGCTTGAATTGGACGGGAATATTTCTGTGGTCGCAGTACGAAGGTGCTCCATCATTCTGGAGTCCTCCTTCGTGCCATGTTAGTGAAGACTCACATCGGTGGTCACGTGGTCTAACGCGTCACTATCGCAATAGACTGAACTGTTGGTGATGGAGATATCGGGGCTTGAATCCCAGTAGGGTGAATTGAGGATGGTTTTTCATGAATGGTTTCCCCAATATACCTCCTCGTAAATGTGGGTGCACTTCCTTTATGTTATATCTTCCCATCACCTACTCTCTCAATGTAAATCTACAAATGACCCTTACGGGTAGTAAGACGGGTCTGAGGAAATCCCTACTACTGTTGCAGAAAATGAGACGTTCACCTCCACCACCTCCTCGGAAGCTGACGGTCTCTCGGAGGAGGCGACGCCCCTGGGAGAGACAACGACAGTGGTCCTACCTTCCCCAGCATCACTGTCAGCCTTGTCGACGCTGATTCTGCTAACAACCACAGGGGAGGCGTCCACAGAGCCCCCGACTACCACGACGACGAGAAAGGCAACGACGCCTTTAGCTTTCCACCTTCCCCCACGTCCTCCACCCGCCCCTCACCACCACCAGGGTCCCAGATGGGGCCCCTACTTCGAGGATGGGGCGGATCTACACAACGTGACAGCGAGGGTTGGCTCCACAGTGCAGCTGGACTGCAAGATAGGCATGCTCCATGACAAGACGGTGAGTGGGCCCCACGGGGTTAGGGCAGGCATGCTCCATGACAAGACGGTAAGTGAGCACCACGAGGCTAGGATGGGCATGCTACATGAAAAGACGGTAAATGGGCCTCATGGGACGAGGACAGCCATGCTCTATGACAAGACAGTGAGTGGGCCCCACGAGGCTAGGACGGGCATGCTACATGACAAGATGGTAAGTGGGCCCCACAGGGCGAGAATATTTTTTGTTGACTGCGAGGTTAGGAGACCCTGGTTCGAATCAAGGTTTTGTTGCCTTGTGTAACTGATCTGCATGGCTTTGTTCTGTTACCTGAAAGAAAAATTCTTGACCATGGTATTACTTGTCTTAGGCTAAGTTGTGTTCTGATCTAGTTCTACCTTAACAATTATTTTTTCCTACCGCATCTTAATAGCGTTAAGGTATTTTATCATGTATAGGTTGGATTCAGGCTGTCGGATTTTAAAGGAAATGTACACGAATTTGTTTGAAATATTAGTGATAAATTGCTTAGGAGAAACTACCTTCCATATACCCAGCAGGTTTCGAATCTTGACCTCCCCGTCATCAAAAACAGTCTAGAAGAGACTGACATTTCATCCACGGGCCAAACATTTTAATAGTTATGAGCTCGTGTTCAGTGAGTAAGCTTTTCAAACTTGGGTTTATGTTAGCACGCTACTTATGAGCTATCTCCTAGCGCTATAAGAAACACATCAGCCAATCACCGGCTGTTCATTCATCTTTGCAAAAGAGGAAACTCCAATTTCACAAATGATACCTATGATTTTCAACCATGTCGGTAGTCAAACCTGATACCCTTAACTGCGGCAAGAAAGCATCAGTGAGAGTAACATCTTCCTAACCTAACAGAGAGAAGAGGGTACATCAGTTGGCTTAAAGTCATTTGATCTAATTAATAAGCCAAATTACTTTTGGTAAAATTAGCTTTTCAGCGAAATTACTTCAAACCCATTGACCAACTGGCATTGGGTTTCAATTTTCAGGCCAAAGGACTTTAGGTCAAACTACTTAAGGCCAACTGACTTTTGGCTAACTGGCATTCAGTCTGAATTCTTAGCGTCCCCGGAAAAGAGAAAAGTTTAACCTGAACATGAGAAAGTCTGGCAACTGTAGCCAAGATTAAAAAAATGCGTCATACTCCTGTATATATATATATCCCTGAGGAACATATATCCAGGAGAGGACTGGAGCTGTCCGAGCCCATGTATGTAGAATTACGAGCAGTGCTCTCCACAGAAAGAGACACATCCATCCCTCTCTGTCGCAAGGGCAGACCGATGAGAGCACTTCACACGGTAATTTATGAAACTACACCACACGTTTAATACACTGAAGGAGTGAGAGAGAAGAATCCTTCCACTCAGGATTTTTTTATACATCCGCCCATTTTTTCCCCCCTCTTCCAACGAGAGTGAATGTCATTAATTTTAATTGAGAGTCTGTAAAATATGGCAGTATTTCTAGACACTTAATTTATCGTTTGTAACGTTTTCCACACGTTCGTTCCAAACATTTTTTGTAGAGTGTGTGCTAGGTTATAGTTTAATTAATTAAATGGTTGTGTGTGTTTGAAGAGAATTAGCTGTTGAAAAAAGAGGTAGGGTGTGGAGGATTAAATGGCTAAGAGTAAATAATCATACCACTCTTTACAGTATAATCATTTAATTGATTTATACTGTGGAGGATTTGTGCTAGAGGAGGCTATAAAGGATAAAGTGGACATATCTGCTGACCATAGAAGAAGATATTATATAATTTTCCAAATAACTGACATGATTTTGATCCCGGAAAGTGTCCGATATTGAGATAGTCCAGGGTAATCGTACATTTACACTAGTGTGATAGGGAGAATAATTGAGAGAGTTTAGAATGGGATAGGGAGGGAAGAGATTTAATAATGGAATTGAGAGAGGAAAAGAGTTTAGAATAGGATAGGGAGGGGAAGAGTGTTTAGAATGGGATAGGTAGGGTAAGATGATTTTGAATGGGATAGGGAGGCGAAGAGAGTTTAGAATGGGATAGAGAAAGGAAGAGAGTTTAGAATGGGATAGGGAGGGGAAGATGGCTTAGAATGGGATAAGGAGGGTAAGATGATTTAGAATGGGATAGTGAGGGTAAGAGAGTTTAGAATGGGATAGGGAGAGTAAGACAGCTTAAAATGGGATAGGGAGGGGGAAATAGTATGGAGAGGAAGAGGGAGTTTAGATGCGGATATGGAGGGAAAGAGGGAGTTAAGATGCGGATATGGAGGGGAAGAGGGAGTTTAGATACGGATATGGAGGGGAAGATGGTTTGGAAGGGTATAGGAAGGGGAAGAGAGTTTAGAATGGGATAGAGATGGTAAGAAAGTTTAGAATGGGATAGTGAGGGTAAGAAAGTTTAGAGGAAGTGGTCCTATGGGAAACATCTCAGCATAGCTGGCAAGGATTTGAAACACAACCTCTCCATAAACTACAAGATGAAACTCTCACCATTGCTTGCGTGCACACCAGTCAATACGACATACATTTTAGTGTTTTGAAACTATTGCCTCCTATTTATTTCCACGGAAACTACTACAGGTACAGGGAGCACAATAATACCATTGGATATAGCAAGCTTTCAACTACAGAACACTATTTTCCCATCTAGTTACCACCATTGGATAGATCAAGCTGTCAGCCACAGAACACTATTTTCCCACCTAGTCACCACCATTGGATAGATCAAGCTGTCAGCCATAGAACACTATTTTCCCATCTAGTCACCACCATTGGATAGAGAAATCTGTCAGCCACACAACACTATTTTCCCCCCTAGTCACCACCATTGGATGGATCAAGCTGTCAGCCATAGAACACTATTTTCCCCACCTAGTCACCACCATTGGATAGAGAAATCTTTCAGCCACAGAACACTATTTTCCCACCTAGTTACCACCATTGGATAGATCAAGCTGTCGGCTACAGAACACTATTTTCCCACCTAGTTACCACCATTGGATAGAGCAAGCTGTCGGCTACAGAACACTATTTTCCTACCTAGTCACCACCATTGGATAGAGCAAGCTGTCGGCTACTGAACATTATTTTCCCACCTAGTCACCACCATTGGATAGAGCAAGCGTTCAGCTACAGAACACTATTTTCCCATCTAGTCACCACCATTGGATAGAGCAAGCGGTCGGCTACATAACATTATTTGCCTACCTAGTCACTACTATTGTCTATGCATTATCGTCAGTGATGAATAAGAGTCTGCATACCACGCTCATAAAAATCTGCACTAGTGGAGATGACCCGATTTTTCACAGCTGCTATGACGGCGTCGTTGTCGGGAAATGTTGCCCACGTAGTCCATCTTTTATCGGCCCTAACAGATGAAAGTCATAAGCTACCAAATCTGGAATATACTGTGGGTGTGGTAGTACATTCCAGCCAAAAGTTGCAATGTGGTCCTTGGTCTTCAAACTGGTATTATCGTGTTCCAAGCTAAAGGTTGTCTTCTTCTCTGTACTGACTCTGGAAATTCATCCTTTCAGCTTATTCAGGGTCACGATGTGGTGCTCAGAGTTGATGAAATGTCTGGGTTCCAGAAAATGCAGGAGGATCACGCCTTTCCTATCCCAAAAGACAGTGCACATCTCCTTACCCGCCGATGGCTGCTTCTTGAACTTTTTCTTTGACGGGTAGTTCGCATATCACCACTCCCTGGACTGTAGTTTTGATTTCGGCTCGTAGTGGTGACACTACTTCTTGTCACCAGTGGTGATGTGGTACAGTAAACTGTCACCTTCAGCCTCGTAGTTGTGACACTACGTCTTATCACCAGTGGTTATGTGGTCCAGGAAACTGTCACCTTCAGCCTCGTAGTGGTGACATCACGTCTCGTCATTTGTGATGATGCAGTCCAGGAAACTGTCACCTTCAGCCTCGTAGTGGTTCATTAGATCTTGACATATTTGCATTCTTTGATCTTTCTCTTCCTGTGTGAGCATCCGCGGAACCCACCTGACACAAACTTTGAGATATTCCAATACTGCCAACATTATTTACAATGCATTAAAACTGACATTCAGCTCCGTACACTGTCCCTTGTCGTGATTTGCACTGATCAACTGATCGAAGCACTCTTAATTTCGTGGGCGGACAGCTGTGCAGGGTCACCCGGAACGTGGCTTGTCTTTAACATCGCTGAAACGCACCACCCACCACCTCACTGTGCTCACATCCGCTGTTTGATCTCCGTAAGCGTTCAGCAAGCGTCGATGAATGTCAATGGGTGCAATAGCCTTGGTACAGTTTTTTTTGATGTTTTTTTTAAAGAAAAACTGCGTCGGTCTGTATTCTGATTAGTGGATGCTTTGAAGAGGGCCGGGGTTTTGAGAATATCCTAAGTGTTCAGAGGTACAATAGGCTCTTCTCCCACCCACCCCATCATGATCTGCTTACTTCACTTTGATAAGATAAGCATAGCAAGTGAGCAATACATCTAATTAATTCATGTGATGTATATTAAATGTAAAACAACTTATTGGTAGACCACCTAGTGTCGACCACTAAATTACTCTCACATGTCGATAACCATTAAGGTCGACTCATATATTGAGCCGGTATCTGAGCGAGGGCTACGCTGAAAGAACGACGCGTAGTGTCACAACCAGTATTCTGCCAAGACACCTTTACATAGTCGTAAAGAGACAAAGTCTGCGGACCAATATCTGCAGCCGGCAGACAAGGTTGACATGTGGAATCCAAATAAACCAGGAACTATCATTATTTGGAAGTTCAATTAGGTATCACCTAATACGATAGTTACTTAATTATTCACTAATTTTGGTAGGAATTGTGTTCTGGAAGGCCTTATTTCTTACCAGAAGCCTACTTTATAGTAGTATTTTAGTAGGATATAAGAACTGACTTCCTACAAATATCAGAAATACCGGTACCAAGATAGCCCCAGAGATCCAAGGGCAAGATAACCTAAGAAACAGCTCCGTTATATTCTATAATTGTAGGGAGGAGGAAGGTACAGTTTAGGGGAAATGTACCCAAATTTACGTGTCGGGTGTGATAGTAGGGAATTGTTTAGGGAAAAAAGTACCTCAGTACTCACGGTCGGGATTCGGACTCTAACCACCACGTAACCAGACAAGACGAACGCATTTGTTCATGTGCCTACCAAATGTGGGGGGGGTAGTTCCTATATGAAGCAGAAACCACTTGTATGTGGTCAACTCACAGCTCCGTAGCATTCAATAAAAGTCCACAAATTAAAAAAAAAAATTGTATATCGCTAGTTCGAAC
>CABFWO010001265.1:22015-34680 GCA_902155825.1 Timema genevievae
CCTCCATCACTTTGCATATTTGTATACTGTCCTTTTCCTCCCTCTCTCTCTTCTCTCTCTCTTTTCACCTTATTTTCTTAGCACAAACATAGCCACAACCTGTCCTGTCCCTGGCGCCATATTGATTCTTCAAACCCCTCCCCTCCACGTTCACGCTTCATCTCTCATCAAATATTATTGATTTGACTTGGTCTTCCTGCGGGAACCACTCGACACGCCACGTAAAATGTTTTTTTTCCTCTTTAGTTAGGGGATTTGACTATTTACATTGACTTTTATTTCGTCTGAAAAAAAACTTTTGAAATATGCAAAGTCACATATTTCATCGTCTTTATTTGTTGAAGATTTTTTTTCTAAAAAAAGAGAGAATCTCTAGAATATGACGATGAGTTGTGAGTTCTAAGACACGGGTAGAGTTTCAACTCGGGTATTTCTCGTGGCAGACGGTCCAGAGTTCGAAACTCTGCTGCGAGGTTTTCAATCTCGCTAGCTCCGTAACTACTTCGGGACAGAACTTGTAACAAACTTCGTTAAATACACTCAACTTTGCCTGTACTTACTGCAACCCACCCGTCTTCTATCAATACACCCGTCCCAGGAGCTGAGTGGTCAGGAAGACTAACTACAGGTCTAGAAGACCCCGGTCCTATGTATTCTTGACACGGGGTTAGATTTGTATGTATTCTTTTGTTTAGCACCACGTCTTACTACCCTCTCGGATTATACGCTTATATGCTAATTACGCTAATGTTTTTAGAGATTAGGAAGTTTATATTTAAAGGAAGTGTACCAAAATTTTCGTGGAGTTAGAGTAGTAAGCCATTTTGGGGGGAAAACCTCAGTACACCCGACTGAGATCCTAACCTGGAGCGTTGTAGAAAAGCTCTAGTTAAATAAAGGATACTTAAATAATACCAATTTATAAATAAATTATTTAATTTGTAATAAGCTTCTTATTAAAATCCCTCAACACTACCTGTTTATTTTGTGTGTGTTTTTTTAAATTCTAGAACACCTAATTTTGGTTTCAATCACCTGTCTGGAAATGGTGGTTTTGATCAGAGTGAATGTTTTTGTATTTTCATGGTACATCCCTTCTCATAGCTTACCTCCCTAATCGTTATTTCACCCTTTTCATCATCACCCCTATAAAAAAATCTATCAAACTAGTTTAGCCTCCCACCTTTGTTAAGAACTGCTACAGGCAACGTAAAGATAATTACTGAGATTATTGGAAATTTGTACAGGAAGGAAGGGAATAGGGGAAGGGTTGGGGGGGGGGGTGAAATACGGTCTGAATACTTTGTGAGGGGATGACGGGATGGAGAAAGAGATCCCCTGGAAAATTAAAAGCAGCCATTACATTGGCACATCAACTATAGTGACGTTTTCTATTTGAATGGATGGGAGTGATATCAATCACTTTGTCCGGATCCAAATACACGGCTTCTGTTCCCAACTTTACTCCAGCGAACTGGAGATTCATTCAATGAACAAGGGGGAAGATATATTATTTCATGTGTACCTCTGTTGATCTTCCTTTGCAAAAAGGGAAGAGCGCTAAAGAACCTTCAGTTTGAATTTGGTTTCCAGCGTGTAAGCAAACAAACAAAAAAAAAAGCGGTTTGTATGTGTGGGGTTGTAAAGCGAGCCATACAAAGCGCTTGATTTATGGCTTACTTTCAGGATATAGCGGCGAAATCGCTTCCAGTTTATAGCTCTGGCTCGCTGTGAATATTGTCGACACGGACATACTCGGCAATTACAGGGACATACAAGACTCAGCGAGCTAACTTTGGCTGGATACAGAACACCACGAGCTCAAACTGGATACAGATCGCCACGAGCTCAAACTGGATACAGAACACCACGAGCTCAAACTGGATACAGATCGCCACGAGCTCAAACTGGGTACAAATCACCACGAGCTCAAACAGGATAGAAATCACCACGAGCTTAAACTGGATACAGATCACCACGAGCTCAAATTGGATACAGATTGCCACGAGCTCAAACTGGATACAGATCACCACGAGCTCAAAATGGGTACAAATCACCACGAGCTCAAACTGGGTACAAATCACCACGAGCTCAAACAGGATAGAAATCATCACGAGCTCAAATTGGATACAGATTGCCACGAGCTCAAACAGGATAGAAATCACCACGAGCTTAAACTGTATAAAGATCACCACGAGCTCAAATTGGATACAGATTGCCACAAGGTCAAATTGGATACAGATTGCCACGAGCTCAAACTGGATAGAAATCACCACGAGCTCAAATTGGATACAGATTGCCATGAGCTCAAACAGGATACAAATCACCACGAGCTCAAATTGAATACAGATCACCACGAGCTCAAACTGGATACAGATCACCACGAGCTCAAATTGGATACAGATTGCCACGAGCTCAAACAGGATACAAATCACCACGAGCTCAAATTGGATACAAATTGCCACGAGCTCAAACTAGATACAGATCACCACGAGCTCAAACTGGATACAGATCACCACGAGCTCAAATTGGATACAGATTGCCACGAGCTCAAAATGGGTACAAATCACCACGAGCTCAAACTGGGTACAAATCACCACGAGCTCAAACAGGATAGAAATCACCACGAGCTTAAGCTGGATACATATCACCACGAACTCAAACAGGATAGAAATCGCCTTGGGCTCAAATTGAATACAGATCACCACAATCTCAAACTGGATACAGATCACCACGAGCTCAAACTAGATAGAAATACCCACAAGTTAAAACTGGATTTAAACCAACAATAATTAAAGCTGGATTGAAATCAACAATAGTTAGGGTGTGTTGCAATTAACCATGAGTGAAGGTTTGATGAAAGTCCCCACAATTCAGAACAAGTTGGAAGTCACCATTAAATACTAATATAAAACTACTTAAGTCAAATCATTATGGGAAGTTAATTATCTGACAACTAAAGCAATTACTAGATCTACTTTCATTTATTCATACGTCAAGTAATGAGATTTGCAGTTGTCACTTAATAGATAGTGCTGATGTATTTTCGCACCAGTGAGCAAACGGCCTAAACGTCAGGCTCATTCAGTCTGGTTTGCCAGTGACGGGCCAGTCGGGGCTCAACCTCGGTAAGGTGTTTGTAATTCTACCTTCCTCATCCCTAACACATATTCATGCGTATAATCCAAATGGGTAATGAAAAGTGGTGATTAATAAATAAATTGAAAGGTCAAAAAGTTCAGTTTTAAAATCTGTTTTGCAGGTAGTAAAAAGTGTACATACTGTAGTTGACGTACACTTTATTTATTAAAACACTCTTTGTTTCACATAAAGGGAGAAAGGAGGAGTAAGAGGTAAGAGAAATTTATTGGATCTCTATTCAAATTGAAGTCGGAATGCCAAAATGCAAATTTAGTCCAAATATACCATTTTAATTAACATATAACAGCTTCACTTCCCGATATTGGTACGAGGTTGAACAGGCATGAAATCATGCTGACTGTTGTTCGTTCCTTCCTTCTATAGAACTTCATTGCGAGCAGACATTTAACAACAATATTGCAATTGAATATTGATTCAAGCGTTTCATCAACACGTCTTGACTAGCTCAGGTGAAATAAACTACAGTTTCCCTGAAACAAACGCATGCACATTTCAGAAGCGCGGTTATGTGTCAAACATACTAAAATAATAAGTAATCTCTTATTATGGATTGAGACCAAATTAAAAAAAAAATTGGTTATAAGTAAACTATCAAGTTTACCATGTAGATAATCATGTGAAATACTCTCTAGATATCCACTTTGAAGAAAACCGATCACTATATTTAGAAATAATTAAAATTTTCCAAAAAGTCATTAGTAAACCAAACTACCTTTAATTATAAGGTTAGAATTAAAATCACGAAGTGACCTTAAGGGAAGGCCATATAACATCTAAAAATCAGGTTTTAACAAAGTTTCGTTAAACCGTGTCGGCTGTAGTCCTAGGTACAAACAGACATACAGGTGGATAGTATGTTTAATACAAAACTATGTCACAAAAATAATTTAACTGTGCAATTTAAATGTTTTAAACAAGTACACTCTGTTTAATCTGAAAGTTAGCAAGTATTCTTACCTTGACTGATTACACTATGAGCCTATTTTATAAACTACACCATAGTAGAACCAAGCAAGGTAGCATTCTTACCTTAACTGATTACACTATGACCATTTTGACCCTATCTTATAAACTACACCAAAGTGGAACCAAGCAAGGTAGCAGTCTTACCTTGACTGATTACACTATGACCCTACCTTATAGACTACACCATATTTGGTTCACTATAGTAAAAGCACGACAACCAAACCCCATTAGTTGAATTTATATTTTTTTTTTAACTTAAAGCTGTTCTCGTGATGAATTTGAACAAATGGTTTATAACACCAGCCCACAACTAATTCCTAGATTGCTGTGGGTCCGATCTAGGCTCAAACTCAGGCTATAGAGACCTGTGGTCACACGGACTAATCGTCATTCTTGCGATAAACTGGATTATCAGTGAAGGAGAGATCAAGGTACGAGTATTGACCCGGTGAATTGAGATAGTTTTCAATCTATTGTGTTCACCACTTTCTCTCTCCTTGCAATTGTGGGAACATTTCTTATAACTTCTACCTCCATCGTACCTACTCTACTTTTTATCTCCACGTCTTACTGCCTGTTCAGGTTATACACATTTAGGATAATTACTCTAATGTGGTAGGATTGAGAATGAAAGCATATTAGAGATAATCTACCCGCACTTGCGTGGAAGGAGAGTGGGAAACCGTCAAGGAAAAACACCTTCAGTGTACTCTACCGGGATTCTAGTCCAGATCTCCCTGACTTTGGAAGGTAAGTCCAACATGATAATGACGCCTTAAACCGTTCAGCCACTGAAGCGGACCTCTATATTATTGCAATTAAATCAAACATCGTGGCGGGTGATCGAACGCGGTACCAATAACGTATATTTTGCATCTCTTTGTATTCATTTGCTAAAATTTCATGAAGAGGAAAACGTTTATTACTGGAGGGAATTAGCAATTAAACTCGAACACAGAATATTGATGTCATTTTAAAAAAACTCTCTTATTTTCCCAAATATATTTTGTTTGATCATCAAAGATATCAACCATTTTGAAATGGCGCCGCCATACATATATTAGTTATCGAGGTATGATTATTTTTATACATATCCACCATGCGTGAAGGTCTTTTACCCACCACATTTTAATTTGCTTTCATACGTACCTTATAAAACACACAGTGAATGTTGGTTCCGTGCCTCAAAGCAGCCCAGCTCTCATAAAACTCTATGACCGAAAAAAACAAAAAATGTGGATTGTGCTGTGATGAATTTGATTGGCAGGTTAGGTTGATATTGGATTTTAGGTCAAAGTAGGAAAATAAAATGTGCTTTCTTTTTTAGGACTATTTATTTAATTTGATTTTAAAGCGTCTAACACGCCTAAAAGTTACTTATTTTTATACAAAACCAATCGTTTACTTTGGTTTAATGTCTCCAATCAGCAGCAAGCTTTCTAGAGACCCTCAACAGTTCTCGCCAGGACTCCAGACAAAAGCCTTGGTGCCATTGGTTGCGGCACCACCCGTCGCTTTCAAAACTTGGCATCAAATCAATCATCAATAAACGCTGCAAGGTTATATTGTCCGGGAGCAGTCAAAGTGATAGACAACAAAGTGGCCGACACAAGAGGACAAAGTGGTAGACAGCCAACTGCTAGACACGAAGAAACGACGTGGACCAAGTGATCGACACGAGCTGGACCATGTGATAGACAGCCAACCAGTAGACAAAATGAAAACAATTATTTGGAAGGCTGGGTGGGTCAAGTGGCCGACACAACTTGGACCAACTGCTAGACAAGCTCATGTATAAGAGTACAAAGTGATAGACAACCAAGCGGTCGACACGAGAGGACCAACTGCTCGACAAACTTTGATATCATCCAGTTAAGAGTGGGATAAGTTACAGAACAGTTAATTCAATACACGATTGTTCTTATTTACACTCAAATAATTTTTCCCCCAACGCGTCAGCTTAACCTTAGACTTCTTGAGATATTTTTGTAGGGTTTTCTAAAGTAAAAATTTAGGTGAAAATAATTCGAACTAATGATGACCTTACAAAAGAATATTACGAATTGAGCAGTCGCAATTAATTCTGCAACGCTGACTACAACATTAAATAACAGTGAGCGCTGGTCTACACGTATGAACTATCTTATTTTTATATTAATAGATTAGAGGTGAAGAGGGTATAATTTAGAGAAAAAATACCCGCTTTATCATGAAGAAAGAGTTGAAAACCATTGAGAAAAAATTTCTTAGTGGCCTTTATTAAAACTTGAAATTTGGCAAAAGTTTTAAAATAGTATGTAAAATTAGTAGCCGGCAAAAAGCGACAATAAAAAGTATTTTTATTGTTTTTCAAACAGATAATTTTAATATCTAGCCTGTATATTTAGTGCTACATGTTTTTATTTTTTAGTACCGCGTAGTACTAGAGTTACTAACCGTTCGGGCTACACGCCTATATACTAACTACGATAGTGTGTTTAGGGATGAGTAAGGTTGAATTTAGAAGAACTGCAGCCGATTTTTCGTGGAGTAAGAGTGAAAAAACATTTATGAAAATCCACCTTCAGTCCACCCGACTGGGATCTCCCCCCCGATCTCCCTCTAATCAGCAGTCAAGTCTATTGCAAGAGTATCGCGTTAGACCTTGTGGCCACCGAAACAGAAGATAATTAACTCACTAGTCGTTAAGGGTATTCACAATTCCTCTAACTATTAAACCAAGGATATAGGGGATAGGGGCAAGGTTTTATCTATATTAAAAAAAATTCACCAAAATTCCTCTATATGAATAATAAAAAGTTATTTTAACAGAATGATCAAATCTTCAGTTTCTTGATAAGATTCCTTGACTTGTTAAATTATATTATCTAGTTAAATGATATATTTCTCAAGGATTATATCATATTACCTAGGTTAAGCTTATAAATATAGCTACCATAACATATAATGATTAAGTAGTTTCGTATAACCCGAACGGGTAGTAAGACGCGGTGCTAATAATAATAATAATAATAATAATAATAATAATAATAATAATAATAATAATAATGATGATAATAATAATTAAGTAGATAGCTCCCGCTAATAACATGATACTATAAAAATAAAATTACAAAATGCAAGCATGTTATCAAGGTTTTATGAATCACAAATTATTTTGTGACAGTAGTAAGTCTGATAGAAAAATTACCGCAGTTTTTGACGTAAAGGGATGGCATTTATTAGACTTTCTTTTCATATATTGAGGTTTTGTTTAATTGGTCCTCTCGTGTCTGCCGCTTGGCTGTCTATCACTTTGTCCTCTTATATGGGAGCTTGTTTATCACATGGTCCAGCTTGTGTCGATCACTTGGTCCACATCGTTTCTTCGTGTCTAGCAGTTGACTGTCTACCACTTTGTCCTCTCGTGTCGGCCACTTTGTTGGCTATCACTTTGCCTGCTCCCGAAATGGTACACATGCTTCCCGGCATACGGCGACACTTTACTTCCTTATTTCTCCCATTAGTGTAAATATTTGGGTAGTTTAGATAAGTAATAAAACGTGTTGACAACTTTTTTATACAAGTTTTCAAAAATAGCAATTTACTGTGGTAGTTGGCTTATTGCTGCCATTTGTACAATTAACATAATTGTAAGGGATCGCATATTTAAAAATCAAATAGCAAAAGCTATTACATTTGTTCTAGTGAGAATATACTTGCATCTAGATATTATATTCTGAATATTGAAAAATGGCTTTGGCCAGGTGTACTGATAGTGGTTTTTTCTAAGTGGTTTTCCATTTTCCCTTCATGCATATGCGGGTTCACTTTGTCTAAATAAACTTTCATCATTAATCCATAAGCGTAATTAGTTAATGTGCTTATAATCCGAAATCCGAGTGGCTAGTAAAACACGATGGTAAAATAGCCAAATAAATAAATATAGGGCGTAGTTTAAATAAATATACCAGCTCTCTTGTTAATAAAAAATACTGTAGAAACATAAAATTAATATCAAAATGTACCCATATTTTTGTATCACCTCTAACGCAATTTTGTGGTAAATTTTTTTAAAGGGTCATTATACCCATCCAGAATACAAACCCAAACTCTTTGCTACCGGCAATTCAATGTAATACGCGAGTGATATCTTGTGATCATACGATCACCGACGCGGTTAGCACTGCAGTAATTGAGGGAAGAAAGCAATGACCGTTGTTACATGCTTTCATTTTGTGCGTTTATTTTTATAGTATCATGTTATTAGCGGGAGCTAATTACTTAATAATTATATATTATTGTAATTAAATTTATAAACTTAACCTAGGTGATATGATATAACCCTTAAGAAAATATATAATTTAATTAGATATAATTTAACAAGTCAAGAAAATGAAGATTTGAACATTCGTTTAAAGTAACTTATTATTATTCATATAGAGGAATTTTGGTCAATTTTCTTGAATATAGATAAAACTTTGCCCCTATCCCCTTTGTTGAATAGTTAGAGGAATTGTGAATACCCTTAGCGGACAGTGAGCTAAGTAGCCTTTGTTTCGGTGGCCGCAAAGTCTAACGCGCTACTCTCGCATTGGACTTGACTGCTGCTGAGAGGGAGATCGGGGCTCGATACATGTCGGGTGGACTGAAAGTAGATTTTCATAAATGGTTTTTCACTCTTACTACACGAAAAATCAGGTACAGTTCATCTAAATTCAACCTTACTAATCCCTAAACACATTAGCGTAGTTAGTATATAGGCGTATAATCCGAACGGGTAGTAACTCTCTATTATAACGTGGTGCTAAAACCAAAAATATGTAGCACTAAATATACTAAATAAATTAAATTTATCTGTTTGAAAAACAATAAAAATACTTTTTATTGTCGCTTATTGCCGGTTACTAATTTTACATACTATTTTAAAACTGTTGTCAAATTTCAAGTTTTAATAAGGGCCACTAAAGAATTTTTACTCAATGTTTTTAAACTCTTTCTTCATGAAAAAGCGGGTATATTTTTTCTAAATTATACCCTCCTCACCTCTAATCTATTAATATAAAAATAAGATAGTTCATACGTGTGGACCAGCTCTCACTGTTCTTTAATGTTGCAGCCAGCGTTTCAGAATTATTTACGACTGTTCAATTCATGATATTCTTTTGTAAGGTCATCATTAGTTCGAGTTATTTACACCTACATTTTTTCTTTAGCAAACCCAACAAAAAATATGTCAAGAAGTGTGAGGTTAAGCTGACGGATTAGGGGGAAAAATTATTTGAGTGTAAATAAGGACAAGCGTTTAGTAAATTAACTGTTCTTCACTTAGCCCACTCTTAACTGGATGATATCAAAGTTTGTCGAGCAGTTGGTCCTCTCGTGTCGACCGACTTGGTTGTCTATCACTTTCTACTCCTATACATGAGCTTGTCTAGCAGTTGGTCCAAGTTGTGTCGGCCACTTGACTCACTCAGCCATCCAAATAATTGTTTTCATTTTGTCTACCGGTTGGCTGTCTATCACATGGTCCAGCTTGTGTCGAACACTTGGTCCACGTCGTTTCTTCGTGTCTAGCAGTTGGCTGTCTATCACTTTGTCCATCTTATATGGGAGCTTGTCTATCACATGGTCCAGCTTGTGTCGAACACTTGGTCCATGTCGTTTCTGCATGTATAGCAGTTGGTCTGTTTACAGATTTGTTCTCTCGTGTCAACCGCTTGTTTGTCTATCACGTTGTACTCCTATACATGAGCTTGTCTAGCAGTTGGTCCAAGTCGTGTCAGCCACTTGACCCACCCAGCCTTCAAAATAATTTTTTATAGCTTGTCGAGCAGTTTGTTGTCTAACAGTTTGTATGGTGCCATATTGTCCTGTGTTGTCAGAAGGCTGGGAGTGAAAATTAATACAATGTAGTATAGATGGGCTTACATCACTAGTGGATGCAGGGGTAGTCTGAGATGAACAATACCATGTTCATGTAATGTGTATTTTATTTTAGTAATGCGTCTTACTATCCGTTCGGGTTATACGTTTTATGTAGTAATTACACCAATGGTTTTAAAGATGAAGAATCTTATATTTATATGAAGTGTACCCAAATTTTCATGGAGGGAGAGTGAAAAACTATTTTGGAAAAAAACCACCCTTAGTACACCCAACCAATATTCGAACCTCAATCTCCCCGTTATTGGCAGTTTAGTCTACTGCGAGAGTAACGCATCCATCGAAGCGGGCTAGTTATGTAATTAAAAGCGTCTATGATTAATGATGGGGAATACTAATAAACATGTCCAGATTAGATTATAAATTGCTAAAAGGTAAAATTCAAATGGGCCATACCTGACATGTATCGTAACATAATTTTTTCAAGCTCTAACCCTTTTATAATTCTTATGTCATGCCAAGAGTTTTATAAATATATTTTGAAGGTAGCTTGTAAAACGTGAGTAGCAATATTATTTTCACGCACGTTAAAGGAACAGCCGATATTCGCGTCTTTTGTTTTGACAGGCGCTGTAAAGCTGTTTTATGTTTTTATAAGTTTCCCGGAACTTCTTTGTAAAGCTGGCCTCACAATTAAAAAACTTTGAAATATGGTCACCAAGTTCTTACTTTTACAGACTTTGTATTTACCCAATACCTTTCTTTGACGTCACAAAATGAAAACGTTCATCACTGAAAAGCGAGGATCTAGAAAATAGTTGCTTATTTTACACGAACAAACAATTCTATTATATTATTGTTTGTTTAGCACCGCGTCTTACTACCCGTCCAGGTTAACCGCATATGAACAAATTACATTAGTGTATTAGGGATGAGGAAGATTAAATTTAGAAGGGGATCAGGAAGATTGAATTTAGAAAAAGTGTAACCGCATTTACGTGGAGGGTGAGTGGAAAAACCATTTAGGAAAAGCACTCACAGTACACCCAACTGGGATTTGAGCCCCGATCTTTCCATCATCGACAGCCCAGTCTATTGCGATAGTGTTACCTTAGACCGTTTTACCACCGAAGCGGGTTAGTATTACCGGAATAATTGGAACCTTAACTTTTTAAATCCCTTACAAGTGGTCACGTGGATAAAGGTGTCAGCCTCATCCTGTTTGATCAGTGGCTTAAGGGGAGGTCATGGCTTGGATCCCAACCGGGTGTAAAAAGCGGTTTTTCTCCTAAATGGTTTCCCGCTTTCTCTCCACTATCCACGCACATGTGTCTACATTTCTTCTAAAATATACCTTATTTCTTTCTACCATAGTAGTGTAAATATCCGGATAGCCCGTACATTAAATACAACGTGTACAAGTGAGGACTGCGTCCATTTTGAAATGTTCTCCGTTATAATGGTTTCAATTATTTTTGCGTGAGGACGAGTCACTAACTACTCCGTAACAGCAAGGGGAATAGACAATTACCAGCAAGGGGAACAGACAATTACCAGCAAGGGGAACATACAATTACTAGCAAGGGGAACAAACAATGATGATGAAACTTATTTTTTACATATTACAATAATATCAGAAGTAATCAAATGTATATGATATTGCCAGTGAGCTCATGAAACCCCTTCAGTGCTAGAATGGTCTAGAGGCTTCACTCTAGCAATATATTGGACTGTCGGTGACGGAGGGAGTGGGGTCAGATCCCGGTCGTGTTTACTGCGGGAGCTTTTCCCTAAATGGTTTGCCACTCTCCCTTCATGTAAATATGGGTACACGTCTCTAAATTCAACCTCTCTCATCCCTAACACATTAGAGTAAATATAACGTATGCATCTAGCCTGAGAGGGTAGTAAGACGCGATGATAAGTAAGTAGGCCTACATTTGAAGTCGTGAAAAATACAGAATTGGAAGAGACAGTTTACAAGGAAAATCAACTCTTGTAGCTAAAGTTCCACGAGCTCTCTTCAAGGAAACTCTTGTAGCTAAAGTTTCACGAATCCTCTTCAAGGAAACTCTTGTAGCTAAAGTGCCACGGGTCCTCTTCAAGGAAACTCTTGTAGCTAAAGTGCCACGGGTCCTCTTCAAGGAAACTCTTGTAGCTAAAGTGCCACGGGTCCTCTTCAAGGAAACTCTTGTAGCTAAAGTGCCACGGGTCCTCTTCAAGGAAACTCTTGTAGCTAAAGTGCCACGGGTCCTCTTCAAGGAAACTCTTGTAGCTAAAGTGCCACGGGTCCTCTTCAAGGAAACTCTTGTAGCTAAAGTGCCACGGGTCCTCTTCAAGGAAACTCTTGTAGCTAAAGTGCCACGGGTCCTCTTCAAGGAAACTCTTGTAGCTAAAGTGCCACGGGTCCTCTTCAAGGAAACTCTTGTAGCTAAAGTGCCACGGGTCCTCTTCAAGGAAACTCTTGTAGCTAAAGTGCCACGGGTCCTCTTCAAGGAAACTCTTGTAGCTAAAGTGCCACGGGTCCTCTTCAAGGAAACTCTTGTAGCTAAAGTGCCACGGGTCCTCTTCAAGGAAACTCTTGTAGCTAAAGTGCCACGGGTCCTCTTCAAGGAAACTCTTGTAGCTAAAGTGCCACGGGTCCTCTTCAAGGAAACTCTTGTAGCTAAAGT
>CABFWO010001265.1:44919-97123 GCA_902155825.1 Timema genevievae
TGTGTATATATATATATATATATATATATATATATATACTCCATACTCTGTGTATATATATATATACACTATTTCCCCTCACCTCTCATCATAATATATATATATATATATACACTAATTTCCCTCACCTTCCTCCAGAATACCGACTGTTTTTCTATTTTATATCCATTTGTATGCATATGAAACCGTCCCTGGTCATTGTCTAGTTGTGTTCAGGAGGGGGAAGGGGGGGATTGCGGTCGGAATAGAGGTCGTAACATGTGCGCTGCCAGTGGTGTAATGAGAATATACTCCACTGGAATAATGTTTTAATTAATGGTACGAAAATAGAGGTGGGAAGGCGGAGGGGGGAGGGATTCTTTTAAATATGGATGCAAAAAGAGGCCATCTTGTACTAGTGCCGTCGGTAATAATTATTAGAGCTACTTTGGTGCGAGCCCTCCTGCGCTTCCCTCCAAACCTCCCTACCTCCTCCTCCTCCTCTTCTTCGACTCTTACTTTTACATTCATTCCGTTACAACGTACTTTGTCTGCGGCTGATATAAATCCAAACTAGGGTAAAAAGGCCGGTCCCATGTAGTACCATCATTATTTACCTCGCTCTTATTCAAACATACAAAATTAACATATGCAGACGAAAATAAACATCAAGATCATCAAATGTTTCCATCCTGCGGCCGGGTCAGTTTAGTAGCAAAAAGCCTTTATCTTCTTCTATCCTTACACCATTCTTCCTCCTTTATTTGCTTTCATTCTTCTCCTCTCACTCGCACCTGCTACTCCCATCTATTTCTCGGTATCCTTTGTGGTATCACCCCCCCTCCACTTCATATTCATAACTCTCCTTAGCACCCTTTCCTTTTCCATCCTCATTGGTGGTAAAAAAAAAGCCAATAGTTTATTTTTCTTCAAATGAAGTTGAAATGATAGCCAGCTATAAATCCTGCTGATATTCTATCGTCTATCTATATTAATAAAAAGAGTATGTTTGTCTGTTATGGGCGTTGCGTGATATCTACTGCACACAGAGGTCTGATATTTAAAAATTAGCAGCCCCTGTGCACAAACTTGTGCACCTAGAAGCAGGAATTTTAAACTTGGGATTAAAATAAATGTTTTTAGTTAATTAAAAGTCGACACCGACATTTCTCCCGAAAAGCTAGTAATAAATATAATATGAGACTAAAGAAACATTAATTACCAGACGCGCAGTTATTTAAGCGGTTTAAAACAATATTTCACTAATAAATAGCCCACACCGGTGGGCATGCGGTCTAAATGTCAAGCTCATTTACTCTGGCTTGCTGGTGAGGGGTAGATCGGTGTTTAGAATTCCGACCGGGTGTATTGAGGGCATTTATTTGGTAGCATGTTTACCCACTGAGTTAAGGTGATGCGAGAAAAAGACAATGATATTGCAATTTTTATGGCAAAACATTTATGTCCAAAATAAATAAAATATTTCTCCAGCCAGTACAATCATAGAATTTAATTTTCCCCGAGGTGTATAACCTGAACAGGTAGTAAGATGTTAAAAGGCGTCCTGGAATTTAATGACAACTTTTTCTATTCATTTAAAATGTTTGTCATCTAATGCCGCTATGCTCATGACAGATATTCAACAACTGTTGATATCACCAGGTGAAGAAAATTAAACTAAATGTACTGGAGAAATGTTTCATTTATTTTAGCCAAAACATATTTTGATACAAAAACTGTAAAAACACTGACCTTTTTTCGCATCCCCTTCCATCCCACCTTAGAAATGGCTGAAAAGTGTATCGTTGATTAAATGGGAACTCCCCCTTTGACAGTGATGAATTAAAGGCTGGGGGCTGGTTGTTGTGTCTGTTCTAGATAAGTTGTGTGCTGATATAAACAGGTGGTTCAGAGAGTGTAGGTTAAATATATAAATAAAGTTAAAGTATTTTACTTAAATAATTTAACACTGTTCCTCCACGCAAATGCTGGTATAATCTAAATTCTAATTTAATCCTACCACCCTAACTTAATTAATATGCATGCACATTAGTACGAACGGGTAATAAGACGCAGCGGTTAAAAGAACACTAAATTACCGAAAAATTTATTCGTTGGTAAATTATTTATTGATAAAATCCTGTAGAGGTAGGAACTCTCTCAATCTCTTGAGATAATTTATCTGGCCCTCTATTGAGAGTTAGGTTCTTTGTCCGGTCCCCGGGGGAGGGGGTTGGGGTTGAGCCGAGCCCCAATTAGTCCGGGACCCGCTCCAATCATCTGATGGCAATACCGCCAACAAGTGAACATCGGCTGATTGCTTCTACTATCCACAAGTCACGGTCACACTGTTTAAATGTTTAGTTAGCATTAAGGTATTTATTATTTTAACACAATTTGAATTAAACTAAACTTAAAGTTAAATTCACGTGAAACAAATTAGTCTCTTGTTAAATCTTAATACTATGTAGACACTTTAGAAAACAAATATTTGAAATATTTATTTTATTTTTTATTTACATATTTCTACAGCATCTTACTACCCATCCGGGCTATAAGCATTTAATCACCCTAATGGGATAATGGATAAGAAAGATATAGTTTGAGAGGGTATGTGCCAGCATTTGCGTGAAATAGTATTGGGGAACCATACTCTGTACACCACGTTACGATTCGAACCTCAAACAGCCCGTCACCCACGAACCAGATTAGGTGAGTCTGCGTACCCACCGGTGCAGATATTTTTCACACTTGAGTAGGCCTACTAAATATTTTATTGAATATAAAATAAAAAATAGCGCCTACGGGAAAAATAAATATAAACTAGTGCACATACGAAATAAAATGAAAGGAAATGAATTGGTTTAAGGTCGTATACTCATTTTAAATGCTCACATTTTCCAGAAATAGATCATCAATACCTCATGATTATAAATTGAAAAACAAAATGGATGTAACATTGTATTTGGTACTAAAATAACGTACTCTCAGATAAGGGACATAAATCTCCTGATCCATCAGAGTTTTCTGGTTATCATATTTATAATATATCTTTCTTCATTTACTGTCACACAAAAATAAAATGAACGTAAAACTAGTGTACCAGTTTTTACACAACAAATATACATATATACACATTAAATGTTCTCTATCGAGAAATGTCTGACCCACTGTGAATATTAAACACAATATTTCTGTGACATTAATTTTGTGAATATTTCGTGAAAACTATAGCTTTTTTTTTGACCGCATCCAGAAAGAGCTTTTTATTTGTAAAATGTGGCCAGAGATAATCAGATTATCTCAGAGCAGCTTTGCCCATTATGCAAATCAAATTAAAATTCCTTCCAACAAAATGTTTCTTCAAGTTAAAGATTTACGATAACATTCACCCCTCCCCCTTCACCACACTAGTCCTCGAAGGGAATATATGCTGAGCCCTTCCTATTCCCCCCACTTCTCTTCCCATGTACAAGTGGCCAGGGGGGGGAGGAGGATAGTATCCTGGCACACATCCCAACTCGTAACCACATCCGTTACCTCCCCCTTTCCCCTTCTATCCGGGAGCCCTTCAACCGGACAGCGAGGGCTAGATAGCGCCATCGCCACGGATAAACGAGGCTCGGGTGACACACACTACCTGCTGAATACAAGCAACAAACACAACAACCTGGAAACAGACAGACCACGTGGACTAGGGCGTTAGTTTCATCGACTCTGGTTCGTCTATGGTGGAGAGATCGGGAATCAAATCCCGGCCGGATGTACTGAGGGTGGTATTTCCTTGATTGTGTCCCACTCTATTTTCACTAAAATGAGGGTACATTTCCTCTAAAACTCTGCCTTTCTCATTCCTTTAGTGTAAATAGTGCACGCATGTAGCTAGAACAGTTCATAAGACGCGGTAGAAAAATAGTAATAATAATAATAAATAAAGTCATATAGTACTTTATCCCGGCTCATGGCTGACTAGACGGGATAATATTTTTTGTCATCTTGTCTTACTACCCGTCCAGGCTATACGCATATTTACTAATCACGCTGAATGAGGAAGGTTGAATTTAGAGAGCGTGTACTCACATATGTGTGGAAGGATAACTTGGTGGAAAACGATACATTAAAAACCACCGTAAGTAACCCGACAAGTATTCGAACCCCAGTATCTCCATCATCATCAATCTATTCTATTGCGAGAGTGAAGCCCAGGACCGCGCGACCACCGCGAGTGAGGTAGTATTTTTTTAATAATTATATCTCAATCTTATTTTGGTTTCTTTTCAAACATGATCAAATGGTGTAGCTGGTTTCAATTCTAGTATTTTATAATGGATAATTCACCACGAAGCTACGCCTGGTTCGAGCTGTATTTGCTTCCTAGGTTGCACGCTATCCGGGCTCTCGACGACGTTGCATATCTGTGATGTCACGGCAAGTCAAGAAAGGATTTCCCGCGTTCGTGTATTTACTTAGGTTTTATTCAGTGAGATTTAAAGATATAACGTTGAAACAAAATCTATTAAAAAATTAAATATGTAACCGCACGGCCTCAATTGGAAGGCCTGTTTGTGTAATATTGTATGTTATGAGTTGCGAATGACAAAACGAACTTTGCGAGGTTGTTATGATTATTTTATAAACAAATAAACTAGAGAAGCTGACCACAAAAGAGTTGTCAGCATTCCTTAGCGAGAAACCAGGCTGGGGCCAGGTTAAAACGTGGGGGATTGAGCCCCTCATGGTTGACTACAGAACATCGAAGGCAAGGGGTCACTCTTCCAATAATGGGGCTATGCGGGCTAACACGCCGGTTTATCGGTACCAGTCTCGGGGGCTGCCACTCGAACCCAGGAAACCCAGTTTGGCGACCTTGTTGGGATCACCTAGGAGTCAGACAGGCCATTGTGTGAACCCCATTACACCTCGTTTTGTCACACATTTCCTAATATTCTTTAAGTTCTTTCATTCTAACTTCACTTCTAACATCACATTTGTAATAGATATAGTAGTATTACGAATAATAAACCTCTTTAAAAGCCAAGTCTAACGTCAATCACAAACCCACACAAGTATTCAATATCACCTCCCCCTTAACCCCGGCCACAGACATCCTGACAGATTCCAGACCCACAAGCAAAGATACAAGAGGGGTGGTGACAGATAATTATATAATTAGTCCTAAATTGTAAAGAAATATTTTTTATTTTGAATTAATTGGTTTTTTTTGCAAACATATTATATTTTATCGCTTACAACTCAGGCAGGATATTTGCTTCATTCACTAAAATGGCTTATAGGAATCTTATTGCCAGGATTTAGATTTTAAAAAAAGTCCGTGGAAGCAAATTTATGTATATGATAGGGCACAAGAAAAAACATATTTTATAATGGAGATCAATGTTATACAGCCGCAAATAAAAGAGTGATTGTTTATACGCGTCGGCGGAAGAGGAAGAAAGTTATCACCATATAAGCAAGAAGAGGACCTCGCAGAGTTAACTTATTTTCTTCTTTCGCTCTCTATTTCGTACATTGAAGTCTAAGTGTGAACTTCCTTAAGAGCGCTAGAGCGCGTCACACAACCCACATCGCACCCGGTACCGGTACAAACAAGTCTCGACCACGACATTATCCAGCGAATGGTCCCCCACAGACGGTTCAACAGTTTACGAGCAGCGGTCCACGGTAACTCCAGGAATAACTAGTAACTCCAGACGGGGCACGACCGACAAATCTCTCCCTCACGTTTATGGCACCATTGACCCAGAATACACCACGGCGATATAGGAGCACAGCGTCGAGAAACCTTCCAGACAGTCACTTATATGGCCATTCCGGGGCGCGCGTCTCACACAGACAATTCAAGTGTAGGAGAAGGGGGGAGGGGCACATGAGTATCCGAGCAGGGAGGGGGGGAGCAGAAGGGACTTGTCTTAGCTGTAGGCCAGCATATACTACAGCGTAAACTACAGTCAGTTCAGGGAGGACACATGCTAGATTGGCCTGATGAATAAGGGAAGACTGGGGTTTGAATTCCGGCTACGTCTACTGAGAGTGTTTATTTCCACTATGGTTTCCCACTCTTCTTCCACGTAAATGATGGGTATATTACCTCTAAAATACTTCCTTCCTCTTCCTTAGCCCATTAGAGTAATTTTAATATATGTGTACAAGCTGAACAGGTAGTAAGACACTCTGGTAAAAAAAGAACTATTTTGCCAAGTCATATAAGAGATTTAGGTTAATAAATTTTTAAAAATGTGGAAAATATGACCATGTGTTCCAAATACTTTATGTTCGATTCACCTGGCCTCCCCTTTTTATGTATTATTTTATAAGGTTAGTATTGATACTATGTATCAAAAACTACATCTGGAGATCATATAAATTGACGTAAATATTTTAGTAACTTTTGTAACTGCCCCCAAAAAGTTCCTCTCTATCTGCACCGGATTGTGTCACAGCTCCAAGCTATATCACCTTCCTTATTATCTTATCACCGTAATGGATGCTGCTCCCCAGGCTCAAAGACGGTCATCCGATCTGAGCCACTGTAGATGCCAATTGTCGGCCTATCTCTAACCACTCAGCTACGGGGATGGAAACAAGAGAGCGTCTCGCAGCGGCGGATGGGTTTTCACCCTCAATTTCTCCTCTATTGATCATCTGAGCGCGCACACGCACGCACTCCACTCCTCGGCCGGTGTCAGAATGTCAGGGGGTCACCTCATGGGGTAGGAGGGGCTGAGGAGTGACCTACTACCCCTCCCCTCCACCCCCACCCCCTCACGCCGAAAAACGAGAACCCAATAACGAGGTGTATTTATAAAGTATATTTGGAGTTAAGTTCAATTTACGCCCGAAGAGTCGGAAATAAAGCCGCTGATAAATCAATCAATGGTTTGTGTGTTCTGCTAACGCGGCTGATTGGTATGAAGTACATCCTCACATTCTAAGGACCCTGGTTCAATTCCAATCAATGTTTCTCTCATATCATCACTGCCAGTGTTGTGCTAGATGTTGTGCTCAAGTTTTTTGGGAGGGTTTTCCACCACGTATAGCTACGCTATTTGAGTAGGGATGATGAGGGTATAATTTATAATAAATGTACTCGAATTTGCTTGGAGGAAGTGTCAGGCCACTTAGAATAAAAACTCATTCAAAACACCCATTCCGAGATTCAAACTCTGACCTAACCAGACTAAACAATCAGGGCTCACTCTGCAGTGTAGTTTTAAAAACTTGGCCGAGGCTTCAAAACACTGGAAAAACAAACATTTCTTCAAGACTTAGCCGTATTCTTGAGACTGACCACTTTGAACAGACGCGGGTAACATACATGACTCCATCAAGTTTTTTTTTATTTAGCACTGCGTCTTACTACCCGTTCGGGTTATACGCTTAAGTACTAATTACGCTAATGGATTAGGAATTGGGAGGATTTAATTTAGAGGAAGTGAACACGCATTTGCGTGGAGGGAGAGTGAAAAACCTTTTAGGAAAACCACCCCCAGTTCACCCGACCGAGATTCGAACCTCGATTTCCCCGTCCTTGGCGGTCGAGCTCAACCAACACGACTAGCGCGTTAGCCAACTATGCCACTGAGGCGGGATCCATCAAGTTAATAGCGGTAAGGCAAGGAGCAGAGTTTGTGATGCAAGGAGCAGAGTTTGTGATGCAAGGAGCAGAGTTTGTGATGAAAGGAGCAGAGTTTGTGGTGAAAAGAGCAGAGTTTGTGGTGAAAGGAGCAGAGTTTGTGGTGAAAAGAGCAGAGTTTGTGGTGAAAGGAGCAGAGCTTTTGGTGCAAAGAGCAGAGATTGTGATGCAAGGAGCAGAGTTTGTGATGCAAAGAACAGAGTTTGTAATGAAAGGAGCAGAGCTTGTGGTGCAAGGAGCAGAGTTTGTGATGAAAGGAGCAGAGTTTGTGATGAAAGGAGCAGAGTTTTTGGTGCAAAGAGCAGAGCTTGTGATGAAAGGAGCAGAGTTTGTGATGAAAGGAGCAGAGTTTGTGGTGCAAAGAGCAGAGTTTGTGATGCAAGGAGCAGAGTTTGTGATGAAAGTAGCAGAGTTTGTGGTGCAAGGAGCAGAGTTTGTGATGCAAAGAGCAGAGTTTGTGGTGAAAGGAGCAGAGCTTGTGGTGCAAAGAGCAGAGTTTGTGATGCAAGGAGCAGAGTTTGTGATGAAAGGAGCAGAGTTTGTGGTGAAAAGAGCAGAGTTTGTGATGAAAGGAGCAGAGTTTGTGGTGCAAAGAGCAGAGTTTGTGGTGCAAAGAGTAGAGTTTATGGTGAAAGGAGCAGAGTTTGTGGTGCAAAGAGCAGAGTTTGTGGTGAAAGGAGCAGAGCTTGTGGTGCAAAGAGCAGAGCTTGTGATGAAAGGAGCAGAGTTTGTGGTGCGAGATGCAAGTAGAAATTTACACTCATTGCGTTTCCTGAGGTATCTTCAAAGCAAGACGAGGATAGAGTGATAGAAAGATAGCCCAAAGTTTTCACTTTTGGATGACTGTATTTTGATGCGAGAAGTTGTTCCCTCGAGTCGAAGGGAAGATGGGGAGGGAGGCTATGTCGCTTCAGGCAAGGAAGAAACGAGAACCTTCTCTCGTCCAACTTTCTTAACCTAGTGGGTCGAGTCTCAGAACAAGGGTATGAAGAATTCTGCAGTGGACCGTACCGTGTTTTTGTTGAGTCAAATTAGAATATAGTGCGTTAAGTCTTGGTGAGGTTCTTTGTTAAGCCAAGCTATAAAACTAGTATTCACTGTGATTAGTCTTGTTAAGGTTATTTGTCAGGAATAGTACATCCAACCTGTCAAATGAGAATGCAATGTAGCTAAGCTATTATGCCAGAATGACCGGACTGTATATTGAGCTCTTCACTTCTTGTTTCACTGTTCCTCATGTCAAGTTTAGCTCCTCACTACTTGTTTCACTGTTCCTCATGTCGAGTTGAGCTCCTCACTTTTTGTTTCACTGTTCCTCATGTCAATCTGAGCTCCACACTACTTATTTCACTGTTCCTCATGTCAAGTTGAGTTCCACACTACTTGTTTCACTGTTCCTCATGTCAAGTTGAGCTCCACACTACTTGTTTCACTGTTCCTCATGTCGAGTTGAGCTCCACACTACTTGTTTCACTGTTCCTCGTGTCAAGTTGAGCTCCTCACTACTTGTTTCCCTGTTCCTCATGTCGAGTTGAGCTCCTCACTACTTGTTTCACTGTTCCTCATGTCGAGTTGAGCTCCACACTACTTGTTTCACTGTTCCTCATGTCGAGTTGTCCTGTCTTGTATCTCTAGGAGTTGAGTAGTACCTTCATGTGCGACACGAGCTAAGGTCAGTATTTTCACAGTTTTTATAACAAACAAATTTGTTGTGTACAACAGATAAAATATTCTTCTAGTAGGTGCATTTAGTTTAATATTCTACAGTTATTAATATCAACAGTGTTTTAATGGATGCTATGAACATAATAAAAGTTAATGAAAAACTTTTTAATTCACAGATTCGTTATTATTAAATTCCAGGTTACTCTTGACAGATATTAAAAAACTGTGGATTTTACCAACTGTAAGACATTTAACTAAACCTATCTAATAGATTAATAGTGTATTTATTTAATTATGACAGAAAAAGGGTTATTTTGTACAAAAATGCACAAATACTGACTTAGGAGCGCATTCTGTTCCATTCCACCTTAAGACTATAATTTTCTTATAAATACACATGTGTATGTATATTTACTTCCAAGGCATTATAAGCTTAAGGTAATATACTGTAAAATGTAAACTACAGGTCAAGGGAAACGGCAAACTTTTGATTTGTACATATTCAGTTTTAAAATATGAATTAGGAACCAAGTTATGTGTTTTAAACATTTTAAAATTATAATAAATGGACGACATATTCAACCAATGGTAGATGGATCTAGAGCCACGTGTTCACCCTGATAGCTAGAACAGAGAGGAAAAGTATCCAAATTTTTGTAGAGAGATAGTGGAAAAATCATTTAGGTAGAAATCCGTATTAAGTACAAAAAATCAGATTCAAACCCCGACCTCCCCATCAACGATAAACCAAACCAGTCGAGAGTGACGCCTTAGCCCACACGTACATTGATACTGTGATAAATTCAAAGTCTTAATGTTGTCAACCTTGGGTTCAAAAAAAACTTTAGAGAATTACGGAAGTCCCAGTGACGAGGCACCCATTCCAGTGCACTGTATCATGGTCCCATGCTTGTTCCAGGGGAGCTGCCAGCCGCGGTGCACCACGGGAACCTCAGCGGGGCCACCCCTCGCCCCGGGGTGCTCTGCCTCCTGCTGGTGATACTCCTGCACTGCACCACTTGCAGGTGACACCCCGAGAACTAGACACCCTGGGGACTCACCCACGGCCCTCACAGGTACACATGTCCGTTGATAGAGAGCTGGACAGTCGCTAGAGTAAACTTTTAAACAGTTCCCTTTGTAAACAGGTTGTTTCACAACCATTGTATATATTTCCTGACAGTTCATTTGACGCAGTCACCAAAATGTGATATATAATCTTTGACAACTTGCTAGGCACAATGTTACAAACTTTCTCATATATTCTACTAAAGTTACTAAAGTCATTTAAAAAGCTGTCCTCAGTAAAATAACTTTAATTTTAGGTATAGAATTAAAAATTCCTATTTTTACTGAGGTTTGAGCACATAACCTCTAAATATCAAGTTTAAACGAAATTTACTATTAATATTTCCTGCTGTAACCCTAAGTACAGACAGAATTGTAAGACGAATTCTTTGGGGGTTTAGAGGTCCCATTATAAGCTCGAACTTAAAGAAAGAAGTACAACTAAGATTTTTTCTCTAGGTAAGGAAATGTAGGAACAAGATTAAATCTCAAATACAACTGTTATATATTCGTAGATTTGAAAAATGACACGTGGACACGAGAATCAAACCCGTGACCCTTGACTTTTTGCGTCAATGTTCTACTCCTGGGTTATCTGAGTTCATTCCTTGTTCAGGGTCATTCTTTACTCATAGTTTAACATGAGGTAAAAATTTAAATGAAAGATCATTTCCATTCTCTAAGCTTCGCTAGTAATGTATTTATTTGAGGTATTTAACAAGCACTTTCTGAACCTACTGATTATATCAGCACACGACTTATAAACTAAATTAGTACAGACACAATATCCACTCCCCGGAAGTTAATTCATCACCCACATTTCACCAAGGGTACATTTTTTCGGCCATGCCAGTAATCGAACCCGGAACCCTTAGTTCAGTAGACAGATACGCTACCACCGACAGAGCTACAATTAACTTGAGGGAGCATTGGGAAACCACAGTGAGAAATCCTTCTTTCTCCCGGTGCATCCAGCCAAGATTCGAACCTTGATCTGCCTGTCACCTATCAAACCGGTATATTGTTAGCTTGACGTCGTAGATCGTGTGACCACCATGGTGGATAAAACCCTTGTCTGTCAGAGAAAGGTATTACAAAAGATGTATCAATATTTCGTTGAAATAAATTGTATGGCACATAGAACACTTGAACACACCTATTGGTCACGCAATATAGTGGTGGCCGGTCGGTTGTAGTTGATCAAGTGACAGGACAGAGGGGTGGGGAGCACCCATTAGTCCACGATATCCTCGCTGTAATATCCACATACTCCCAGACCGTGCTGAATACTAACTGTTCCTTCAAATTACATAAGAAAGTCCTTGAAACGAGCACACCTGGAAAATAAAAGACATCTTCTGACCTAGATATGACCCCAGGGCCAGTCCCTAGGATCGTTTTAGCAAGCCTCTTCATTGATCCACGTCTTAACACCCGTCCGGACTGTCCAAATTTATAATAGGATAGGGAAGAGAAAGCTATAATTCAGAATAAGTGTACCTGAATTTGCGTAGAGGGAGAGAGGAAAAATATTTAATAAAACCAGCCTCAGTCCAACCACTACTTTCTCGTCATCGACAAACTATATTGGCTGATCATGAAGTTCATTCTATGCACCTACGGGTGCTGGTAAGAACCTGATGATACAGGAGGATGTCCCAAAAGTTACTGTGCAGTAAAGTACCACGTAGTAGTTCTTCCTAAAACAGATGTTGGAAATGTCCCCTAATGGCTTGATTACATGTCTGGACATGCCTCTTCTTATCATAACATATCATATTAGGGGGGATGTCCAAACATGTCTTCAAACCCTTAGGGGACATTTCCAACATCTTTTATAGGAAGACACGCTACGTGGTAATTAACTGCACGGTAACGTTTTGGACACCCTGTATAAATCTAACATACGATCGCGCATTCAAAATAGACGGGCATCATTTCTCGTTCCACCACGATATTTTTTATCTTGTCAGAGAGGGGGAAGGAGTGCCAAGGGGGTTCCTACATCCATCTAGTAATTTGCTCTGCAAACCAATCCCAGAGCTTGGATGTTACGTACGCCTCATTGTCCTGTAATTGGCTCACTAGCGCTTGATCGCCTGGTTTGGGAACTAGGCCTTGAAAACAGACCAAAGAACCCCCTAAGTATGATGTATGTGCGCATTTGGTATTGGCTTCAATTCGTGTGTGTATATGTGTGTGTATATCTATATACGTTGAATCCACGTAGTAAAAATACGAGGCGAGGCAATTTGTAAACCTTCGTTTGACGCACGTCATTTTTTTAATTGCTTACTCATACACGAAATAAATTAAATGTCTACCACCCCTTTTTTCATTTATTCTAAATGAAATATGGTATGGTCTTCCCATTTATTTATTTTGTTCTGGGTTTTTATTTTATTTTTATTTTTAAAACGAGTATTTTTACGAGCACTTTGATGCTTATTTAACATATATATATATATATAAATATGTAATTACCAAAATTGCACATTATTAATCTACTTTGTCATCATATAAAGTAGAACAGATTTTTTTAAAGGCCTAAATTTCATTCCTGAGAATGACACACAGTTTTATTAAAAGATTTGCGATTATAAAACATCATTTCATGTTTGATTGTAATCAGTAGAATTTAAATAGAGCGTCAAGGTCTATAGAATTATTACCTTAATATTCCACAAATAATTTGCAATATAAAATCTATTTATATTTAGTATGCAGAAAATAATAGTAATGTATTAGTCAGTGTTTAAATTTTATTCATTCTCAACTAAGCGTGTATACAGTAGGAGTGGAGTACTCCCTCTCAACTAAGCGTGTATACAGTAGGAGTGAAGTACTCCCTCACAACTAAGCATGTATACAGTATGAGTGGAGTTCTCCCCCCCCAACTAAGTGTGTATACATGCAGTAGTAGTGGAGTACTCCTTCTCAACTAAGCATGTATACTGTAGGAGTGGAGTACTCCCTGGCAACTAAGTGTGTATACACTATACAGTAGGAGTGAGAAGTGGAGGTGAAGGGCACTCATCACGTGTGAGTGTCATACACATGCAGGCCACACACTCACACACATCAAGCCCCCCTCCCCCTCCTAACCATACATCACGCCCCCCGCAACCCCCTCCTTGTCTACGTGGGTAGGGAGAGAGGAACAGATTTTGCGGAGCCAAGCAGGATTTTTATCTCCTATTTTCACACTGGCAACAAGAGAGTCTCCCACGGTGACTCACTAAGGGATAACTGAATATTGACTCCACCTGGATTGGAACTAAAGAGTTTCATTGAGGATTCCTCTATCGTCTGCAGCACTCGCGTCTTGGTCCCATAGCAATCAACTTACCACCCACACTGGTGAGCGCGTGGGTAAAGGAGTCAGTCTCGTCATGTCTTGTTTTTCCTGTGACTGAAGTGGTCAGGGCTAAAATCCCGATCGGGTGTATTCAGGGTGTTTTTTTCACTTATAATTTTTTTCCACGCAAATCTGGATACCCTTTCTCTAAATGGAACCTTAGTGATTCCTAGCACATGAGGGTAGAGTGGTACCAAACCATCCTTGTTTTCCTGGAAACATCACAACATGGCGTCTCGTGGATTTTTTTTTTGTTTCCGGTGGACCTCAGTGCGGGTTTATCAGCGTGACTTATCCCCTTCTATCTTCCCGGCCGGCTATAAGAGATCAGTCCCGGGGTGTACCGCTTGGAACGCCACTATCGCACTACTTACTTGGACCTCGCACTATTGGCGTCCACGTTTTACTTGACTTACAAACTGACCCTATGGTGAGTCAGACGAGAGGCTTTTAACAAAACTATTTTACCGCATCTCACTACACGTTCTGACTCATACGCTTTTATATTAATCACACTAATGTTGTAAAGAAGGTAAAATGTAAAGGAAATGTACCCACATTTGCGTGAAGATAGAGGAGGAAACCACTTAGTACACCCGATCGGTATTAGAACACCAATGGGAATTAATAAAATTGAGAGAGTTGCGCTTTGGACCGTTATACCACCGAAGCTGGTCATATTGAGTTAAATATTACATTAATCGTCTGGGGTCTGGTTGTTTAGACTACTCTAAGCACCTATCCACCACATCACACTACTCTAAGCACCGATCCATCACATCACACTACTCTAAGCACCAACCCATCACATCACACTACTCTAAACACCGATACATCACATCACACTACTATAAGCACCTATACATCACATCACACTACTCTAAGCACCGATCAATCACATCACACTACTCTAAGCACCGATCAATCACATCACACTACTCTAAGCACCGATCAATCACATCACACTACTCTAAGCACCTATCCACCACATCACACTACTCTAAGCACCTATACACTACATCACACTACTCTAAGCATCTATCCATCACATCACACTACTCTAAGCACCGATCCACCACATCACACTACTCTAAGTATCCACCACATCACCTGTATTCCAGTCTAAGTCGGTCCTGACATTACCCCCCACCTCTTGTCTTCCTTTGACTGACTGCGGGGCGCAGCTTGGGCAAGAAGAGAGGGTGGGTTGATACAACCCCTGACCCCACCACAAGCCCGTTCAACTAAATGCTTGCCTGAGCGGAGCCTCATAAAACGTTACGGCAAAGAAGTTGAGATACAGCCCCGGGCCGTAGTCTACGATAGCTCACAGCCGTATAAAGAACACAAACTGACGTTAAATTTTAGTGCGGTGATGTGGAAACGAGGTCGATCTTTGAAGGGGATAAGCGGGGTGGAGGCTGTTCGCATAATTATTATGTCTCCCTTTACTGAGAGAAAAAGAAAAATGAGGCGAGAAGGATCGTGTCCCAAGTTTATTTACCATTTTTTTAATATTAAAAAAACAAGAACAGAGCTTTACCTCCTTAAACGCGTCTCACCTTCCTGTCCGCCAGTTCGTGGCTCACATAGCGGGGATAAAAAAAGATATATAGAGAGGGTTTGGGTGAGTTTTCTTTACTCCTATATTCTTTTTTATTTTTACAAACTAAGGCCTGGATTTATTTAACTCACCGCTCATCTGTCGCGCTTTGAAGAGCTAAAGTAACGAAAAGCGCGCGCGTGCACACACACACATGTTTATATAGAAACACACATAGTGCACATATATACACACATATACATACATAGGTCTACATATATATATTATATACATAAGCCACCAAGAGATATAAAAAAATATGCTTAGATGAAAAGTCACTTCTATAAAATATTGAGCTCTTCAGGATTGTGAAAAGTAGCAGTCTTACCTTGACAGATTACACTACGGCTCTATATTATAAGATACACCATAGTGGAACCAAACAGGGTAAGCTTTCTCCCCTCCAGGGTAAAGGGTAAACGAAGGGTATGTTTTACAATGCTTTTCTAAATTCAAAGGTGTAAATATTTAACATCTTATAAAAGCATGTTAATCCGTTGGAATATTAAATTATGTTAGTGATTTGTAACATTGAATACATTATAAGTAGAGTCCTATAGTCCGAGGCAGTGGCGCACACAGATATGTACTAAAAAATTTTAATTAAATTCATTCAACACAGTTTCAGTGCTTGATTTTATCGTTCAACTTGATGTAATTTAAGTTTTTATTAAAACTATTTGAGTCTTGGGGGAGGCAACTGCCCCCCCCTCCCCCCCCCGGGTGCGCTATTGGTCCAAAGCAAGAATACACCCGATAATGTTCCTTTTACATGGGATGAACAAAACTAGAGAAACCCCTTTAGAACGTACCACAACGTCTGATAATACATTCATGTGTTTATATTTACAACATTATTTCAATTATTTTGGTACTATGTTACTTGAAAAGATGTATATTAAGTACATTTTACACTTGAAAGCTTGTAAGTATTTTCCATTTTCTCATTTATTCTATGTAATTTGAGTTTTTAATAAGTTCTAAATGGGTCCCATTCAACTCTAACTATCAAGACTCTGCTTATATTGACTATAGCCATGTTTGCCAACAGACTGTATTTAAATTACTCAGTCTTAGCAGTAAAAAACGTTGGTTCCCTTTTATGACCATTGGGAATAAATACAGGCTTGTGTATAAGAATTGAGGGAATTACTTTCTCGTGTAATTTAAATAATAAAAGTTTAATAATATTACTATAAATCTTATGATAAACGGCTTGAGCTTATTATTTACAATTAAACGACACGGACATATTAGTTTTGTTCGAAGCCAGAAAAAATATATTGAACTAAAAAGATTTAACTTTTGTTCTTTCCTCAAAATTCTAGAAATTTGAATATTATGTGAAAAAAGATAAACTTAAAAATAACTCAAAATATGATTAGCAATTAATATTTACGTACTTTTACGTGTGTTTTTAAGGATTATATCCCATAGAAATAAAAGGTACGTTGCACTGCACAGATTTTCCTTTTCTTATCTTCAAATAAATACATTTATTTACTAAAAGCTCGTAAAATTTGTGAAATTAAATAATATGCACTATTGAATAAGCACTCCACCAAAGAGTATAAAACTAATAATTTACAATGTTACAGATACATTAAGTAAAAATGTGTATCTCTGTCCACCAAAGGGAACAGCAATCAATTTCATATTTCAAAGAGCTCAATAAAAAAGTATATATGTTTGCTTATAATTCACAAACTATTGGTTTTATAAAAAATAATTCAAACAAAACATTTTTAATTTTAATAGTACTACATCTTTACGATGATAAGGTATTTCGTTAATCGAATAGTTGCGGAGATATAATCAAAATTGTATAGTAACCACAAATTCATGCTCACGGTAAAATTAAAATTTCCATTTTATTTGTAATGTTAAACATTGTATAAATAAAAAAATTAATCAAAATCATTATAACGGATTTTGAGAAAATCTATTTTTTCTTTTTGTTTTTTAGTAAAGTACCCTTTATTTTAGGATTAAATATCTAATTCCAAGAACTCATTGGGGGTCCCTTATAAAAACTCTCGGCACCAAGTCATAGCCCAATCGGTAAACTAGTTTCGGTTCTAGTCCGAGCTACGGACAGAGAGCTAGACAGACGGCAACGCAAAAACCACTTTTT
Source organism: Timema genevievae (assembly GCA_902155825.1). NCBI lineage: Eukaryota > Metazoa > Arthropoda > Insecta > Phasmatodea > Timematidae > Timema > Timema genevievae. The sequence continues at coordinate 62,381 of CABFWO010001265.1, forward strand.
TGGTTTCAGGGGGTCAGCGTCGACGTTTATCAAAACCTCGAGTTCAATTATTTGTGTACGATCACAATACTGTCTACCTTCATGGGGTCGAGAGAAGCTAATAATGTAATTGGCCTTTGTTAATTATTGTGTACGCTCGACATAAAACATTTTAAAACTATTAATATTAATGAGTCTTTGTTTGATTCCTTGAATATCACGCCTTGAAACTAATGGGATGCAAACATTTGTTTATTATAAGGATTCATACAAAAAGTTTAAAACACAATCATTAACTATTGGAGGGACGGGTTTTAGTTTTAACTTTTGATGAAAACTCGTTAATTAGTTCAAAGGGAAACAAAATTACAGAATACTATTTTACCACGAGGTAGTAAAAGTTTAAAACCTAAAAAGTCCTGATAGTGTTTTTTATTTTCATTCTCGTCTCGAAAAATGCTTTTCAAAACCATAAAACGTAAATTATTTTCATTGAATATTATTTTTTCGAATTTAAATGTCTCTTCAAAAAAAGTATTGATAATTTAGAAAACAATTTTAAATTAAAACCCCTTTCAAATAAATTTACTAATATTAATATACTAATAATATGAGTATGAATTAGCCTGTACTTTTCAATATAACTTAATTTGTACATATTATTTAGCCAATAATAAAATCACAAGAATTTAAATTAATTTTGAATTTACATTTACCATGTTTATGCTTATGAAAAGAATTGATTAAATATTTAGAAATTAAATTGTCAAAGTAAAATTAAGAATTCAAAAAGTTCCGTATTATTTTATTGAAAATGTAAACACTCATGTTTGTATAGATAGCTAATCTATATTTGTTCATTAAAAAATAGGTAGGACCATTCAAAGTTCTTGGAAAGCAAATACAACGTGAACAAAACTTTCTCAGTTGGAAGGATTTATAGTGGTGTGAAGTAAAATTGGAACTCTACGAACGATTCACATCGAAATCCAATATCAGCTATTTCTGCCTTGTCTTTCACTTTCTAGAGACATTTTCACTCTCGGAAAATGTTTGCAATGCATATATTTTACTGATCAGAGTTCCAGCTGTATCAAATATAGTGTTCCTCTCATATTGAATAAGTGATACTGGTAGAATGAACAAAGTGATACTTGTGTTTCGAACAAAGCGATGTGGTTAAGAATGAGTTGAAGGCCTTTTAAAATGTATTTAAAGGTGATATAGACAATACATTAATTTAAAGTGGATTGTGTTTTATTGTTTCCAAAACTATATTAATACCAGATATTTTCTGAAAATGTTCAAAAAACTAAATTCTCGATTAGTCACACTTTGGGAAATTTATTGCTATATTTGAAAGGTTTTTTAAATCTTAATTGTAACCTATTGATGTGTCTGGTATACCGCTTTTAAATCTTGTGGATGGTTGGTGAGGGGAACGCCAAAATAAATAAAACAAAAAAAAATTCTTAAGGCTATTTTTATTTCATAGCAAAGCAAATTTCTTTATTAATATTGTTTTTCCTCGTTAAAAAGAGGTTTTTATTCTGTAACGAGAATTTAATTTGTGTTTCTTTTTGCCTTTGCACACATGTAGATTTGTTTTGAAAAAACTTGATACATAAGTACTAGAATGAAAACGTGGATTATTGCTAGCAATGAGAGTAAGATAAGTTTGTCTGTCTTCACTATACAGACGGTTTAAAACATAATTAAAAATTAGACGAGTATGGATGTAGCTTTTAAACAATTAATAAAAATACGTTAATGGAATAATTAAATTGCTTGTGTGTTGTATGTCCATTTTTACAAACACCCGCATCAATGGTTACGAGGCCTAAGGCGTAAAGTTTATAGTATGCTGGGTTCCCTGTGAGCGAGAGGTCAAGGTTCAAATCTCATATTAGTACCATCCCCCTTTCCACACTAATGCTGACACAATTTCTCTAAAAAATATTTCTCGTTTCTTCCCCTTAGGTTAGTCCGTTAATATCCATGTTGTTACCCACATCGATGGTCAAGCGGACAAAAGTGCCAGTCTCGTCTTGCCTGGTTTGCCGGTGACGTGCATGTCGGGATTTCGAATATTGGCTGGATGCGCAGGGTTAGTTTTCCCCTCCTCTTTTCACACTAATGAGAGTTCCTACTACTTAGAATGAGCCGTTAATAAACTTATCGATTAAAGTATTTATTAAATTGTATTTTAGCACCGCGTCCTCTACCCACCCGCTCATGCACTTACTGAGCTAATGTGTTAGGGATGTGGAAGGTTGAATTAGAAGAGGTGTACACGCATTTGCGTGACGAGAGAAAGAGTGAAAACCACCTTCATGATCCCCCAGGATTTGAAACAGATATCCCCGTCATCTTCAATCCAATTTCTTCCGAGAGGGACGCCTTGAAACGTGTGACCGCCGAGGCAGGCTATACACGTATTAATAAATAAGTAGAACAAACCTCCGATGAACGTCTGAGGGAGATGTTCTGACAGACACAAGCTGTTCTTACCGATAAGTCGAGTGCGGTGTGATAACAGCTCTCCTGGGTCGATTATAGAAGGTGATAGGAACCTCAGAACACGGTGTTGTTAGTGTATACATGTCTTAAATGTGTCCTAGGACTTGCGTCATACCATTGGATAATTCTTATCTACTATCGTGATGTGTTATCATTGGTTTTTATAACAGGACTATCGTGATGTGTTATCATTGGTGATTACAACAGTACTATTTGACCTTGATGATGACACTTATACAGTGTTACGTAATATAATGTTAGTTGTGAAAAATAAGAGTGGGCGGGGGTTTAGGGAATAAGACGTGTTATAATCGGCGTGGCTCAGCTAAACAGTTACCTGCTTAAGGCGTAATTCTCGCAGTAGACTAGACTGCCAATGACGGGGAGATTGGGGCTTAAATCCAAGTCGGGTGTACTGAAGGTGGTTTTACTAAATGGTTTCCCCAGTCTCTATACACGAAAATGCGGGTACACTTAATCTAAATTCAACCTTACTCATCCCTAACCCATTAGTGTAAATAGTATTTAAGCGTATAGCCCAAACAGGTAAGAAAACGCAGTGCTAAAAAAATCAGTTCGCTTTCTCATCAATGAAAAGTTATTATTTAAAGATTGAAAATTTACATCCCAAATTTAAAAATATTCTAGTATTTTAATGGTTTTTTCAAACACGACAATTCCCTGCATTTTATCGATTTTCCAGACTCGTGATTGGTAGCCTTGTCTCATAGCTCATAGTCCCAGCAAGTTCCTGCATTTTATCGGTTTTACAGGCTCATGGTTGGTAGCACTCCCTCATAGCTCATGTTCCCAGCCATTCCTTGTATTTTATCAGTTTTACAGGCTCATGGTTGGTAGCACTCCCTCATAGTTCATGTTCCCAGCCATTCCTTGTATTTTATCGGTTTTCCAGGCTCGTGGTTGGTAGCCCTGTCTCATAGCTCATGGTCCCAGTCATTTCCTGCACTTTCTCGGTTTTACAGGCTCATGATTGGTAGCACTCCCTCATAGTTCATGTTCCCAGCCATTCTCTGTATTTTTCCGGTCTTCCAGGCTCGTGGTTGGTAGTCTTGTCTCATAATTCATGGTCTCAGCCATTCCCTGTATTTTCTCAGTTTTCCAGGCCTGTAGTTGGTAGTCTTGTCTCATAGTTCATAGTCCCAGCAATTTCCATGGAGGCTCAACAGTGTCTCTTGGACCGTTACTGTCCCAAGCCTTTCCCTTCCTTGTTTGACCGTTTCTTGGATCCATAGTTCTATTACGGCCCGTCTACACTCCGTCGAAACCGCTTGTTGTAAAACGGTTTGAGTCTATTTCACGTTTAAAAACGACCATCCATAATAGAATGTCAAAAGACGTAATTTCAAACAATATGAATCAAGAAGTATAGATGAAAAGGAAGAATTATAGAAGAATGTCTCCATTTATAGGATCCTATGTGTCAAGGAACATTCACACCGGAGCGAATGGTATAGCATATGAGATAGCGAGCATTCAGAGAACATTCGCTCATGCTCTGTCCTGAGCTGTTCATTGGGCATTTATACCGGGGAGAACAACTTGAGAATTGGCGTCAACAGCCATGCCCGCAAAGGATTCTCAGATACCCGGGAGTGTTGAACGCTCGTATTTTCAATTATAGGCTGTAAATACAGTTTAAATAGTACACCATGGAACGTAGTGTTGATGAAGACCAGATAGCATCAGTACAGAATGGAAGAAAAAAGAAAGAAATTTTGGTGTCAGGATTCATACGGAGACGTCAAAGCCACAAAAGTGAAACAGTTCTGATGTTCATCTCGAACCTCCCTCGTATGTATTGCATAGATTTATCCACATGCCATCAGGGGATGACTGATTCGAGAAACGTCCAAATGGTGAATTTGTTTACATGGGAACGAACAGGACAAAGTAAGAATTTCCTTTGATGATTCACTCAAAAAGGTGACCTGGTGGTCTAGGGGTAAGGTGTCAGACTTCTGTTCTGGGGGTCAGGGGTTCAATCCTCGGTCCCGGCACAGATTTATCTGATTGCCAAACCCTTCCTTCACCTCTGACAAGATGTGTATTAATCATAACTTGTGAATGTGAGGAATGCCAGGCCTCCACCGTGGTTCAGATTCCACGTTAAACTGTAGGTCCTCCATTTCATCTCACAATCACCCTACCATTACACATTAGCGTAAGTGCGTATAACCCGAACGGGTAGTAAGATGCGGTGCTTATAATAATGATTCACTCAAAGACCGACATCGGACGGATCATCAGCGAACACTGACGAATGATGCTCGCTTCAACTCATAAACTTTTTACACTGAAACGAACTCTCCAATCGCTTATTCTCGTTCGCTCGTATTCTTTAACTTTCGCTTTGGTGTAAACGTAACTTAAGATTATATTAATGTTGCGTATCATACAAGCATTCTGCTTGTGGTGTTAAAGCATGTTCTCTTGAAACATTTGAGGAAACTGCCTGATTGAAGGCAAATATCCTCACACTGGTGTATTTCTTAATGTAATGTAATGTCAGTTCTAAAGATTCCAAACCACTAAAACAATCCTCAACTATCTCAGATTGTTCCGTTGTGACCCTCACACTGCTGTATTTATTATGGTAATGATATTTCTGAAGCTTCCAAACTACTAAAACAATCCTCAACCAGATCAGAATGCTCTGTAGTGTCCTTGTTTAGAATTACTACTTGTTTGAGGAGATTTGTATCTATCCGTTTCCAAACTTTTACTTTTATCTCAGAACTGAGCCATTTCGCGTAGAACGTACTTCAAAATGGGATAATTTCACCTTTCCGTAATTTTAAAAACAGCTATTAAACTTAAAATATAAGTTTTTCAATCCTAAATGGACATGTTTATACACTTTACCTTTATGTTTGGTATGACCCCTATTCTTTAAATAAACCACTTGTAAAATAACTCGGTACTTATGTAGCTCTGCAACAAGTCTCGATGCTTCAGTAGCTGGTTGTTTCACTGCCAACATGCCATTTCCATTATTTCTTGACAAGGTTGGTAATTTATAATAACGCATGTAGAATTTCTAGGAATGTGTGTACTTAGAAGTAAAATACTATAGCAATCAAACAAAGCAGAAATTAAATACCAAGAGAAGCGTTTCAAAAGAAAATATTTACCCTCAGTAAAATTTCATTTTAGCAAAGGCTGGGATGATAATTTCAACTTCGCTTCATGTACACAACCTTTTATTTATATGCACCACGTCTTACCACCCGCCCAGACTATAATTTACAATCTTGGGGTACGGACTAGTAAAGTAGGGCTTAAAGGAATTATTATACACCCATTTTCGTGGAGGTATGATGGAAAAACCATTCAGTGAAAACGTATTCCTCGGTACAGTCAACCTGGTTCAAAATCCAGCCTACCCATCACCAGCAAAACAGATTGGACGAGAACGACATCTTAATCCACGAGCCCACTGACGCGGGTAGTATATACTGCGTTATCAAATTAATTAATTTTTATTTTGATTAAAACACGTGAAAATAAAGCCCATTTGCTGGAGTGAAAAAAATATTTGGGAATGAATCTTATTTTTTAATTTAATTTATTTACAACGAAAATTAATGCTGTCATTAAACACACAAAATGACATACTTAAGTAGGATTCACACTCAGGGGACTTTGTGCTGACTGTGATATCATGCTGTGAGTGCTAACTTCACGACACGGCCGGTGCAAGGTTCCGTGACTATGAATCCAGCTTTATTGTGTATTCCAGCCGCGGTTGATGGATTTTCACTGAGCGATAAAAAAAAAAGTGGCACACCTTCCTTCGGAGGGGAAGTAAAGACGTTGGTCCCATGTCAATTGTGGCGTGTGAAAGAACCCTGGAAACTATGTGGAAATACATTTCCCAGCAAAATTGATAAAAACGATTATGTGCTGCTATAATCAGTATGTTCGAAACATCCACGTTAAATACCGCAAATAATAAAATATATGTATTTTGTATTGACTTCTCCTCTTGTATTCACTGTTGACGGTTAAATAGTGAATTTTACCCCCACAGTAACGAGTGTTACAACATCCAGACGGATTAATCTCCCTGTCGTCGTGTTTTTCAGACCAGCTTTCAATCAGCAACATTACCTCCCTCACACTCACAGGTAAACTCTCACCCTCCACCCCTAGTTTCGTTTAAAATGGCCCTCGGTATTTCCTCTTTCAAGTGAACGCCCCTAATAAACAACTCGAGAGAATATTGTTAGGTTTTCTTGGTACGAGTAGATGTTACAAGTTGCAATCGCCAGACGAGTATTGACATTTTATTTATAGAACGTTCACTTTAGGAGATTTTTTTAAATAGGATATCACCACGGAAGTTGGAGTGGATTGTTATCTACTTTACTAATAAACTGTTCCCTCACATACACACATTTTCTCATTAAATTATTGTGTGTGTGGTTGGAGGTATAGGGAATAGTTTACAAGTACAGTCCCACCAAGTGTAGCTAAGCCTTGTAACAAACCCACTAGCCCACCCCTGGTTACGCTCTAATATGTTACTAGTCATAAATATAATATGTTAATATTACTCTCTTTAAGGGGGGAGATAGCGTTAGTTAAGGTCTCTATTTTTGCAGTTTATAAAACAAAAAACCTTTTGGCCAAACTAAATACAATATTGCTCCAATATATGTGAATGATTTGATTAGTTTAGTTTTCTACAGTTGGTAATATTAACAGTTGTTGAATATATTACATGAACATGATGGACGTTGAACAGAACTAAAACTCTTCATTTAAAAAGTTGATATTCAAAGTCCACTAGTCTATGACATATTCAACAACTGTTGATATTAACAACCGTAAAAAACTAAGCTAAATATATCTAGTGGGGTTAATATTCTATTTATGATATCCAGGACCCAGATTTTGATAACCTAAAAATGATCAAATAATGACTTCAAATTTTCAAAAATGAGTTAAAAATATTATCATAGTAGTAATAAATGCACATGACTAAGGCAAATAATTGCTTTACCAAATGTAAACTAAAAATACATTGCCAATGAAAAGCCTTTTAACGATTAAACCTCTGCATTCTGGTAAATTTAATATTGATTTACAAATATCTGGTTCAGAAGTGATAGCTACCCCCTGCCGATGCAGCCCTCTCCAACCTAGTTGCACACTCACTAGAAATGTTTAGTTCCTGCTTGAGAAGTAATAGCTATTCCCTCCAAACACAAACATCTTCAGCCTAGTTGCAGTATCACCAGAAATGTTTAGTACTTCCTTCAGAAGTAATAGCTACCACTCCCAAAGTAACCCTCTTCAGCCTAGTTGCACTCTCACCAGAAATGTTTAATACTTCCTTCAGAAGTAATAGCTACCACTCCCAAAGTAACCCTCTTCAGCCTAGTTGCACTCTCACCAGAAATGTTTAATACTTCCTTCAGAAGTAATAGCTACCACTCCCAAAGTAACCCTCTTCAGCCTAGTTGCACTCTCACCAGAAATGTTTAATACTTCCTTCAGAAGTAATAGCTACCACTCCCAAAGTAACCCTCTTCAGCCTAGTTGCACTCTCACCAGAAATGTTTAATACTTCCTTCAGAAGTAATAGCTACCACTCCCAAAGTAACCCTCTTCAGCCTAGTTGCACTCTCACCAGAAATGTTTAATACTTCCTTCAGAAGTAATAGCTACCACTCCCAAAGTAACCCTCTTCAGCCTAGTTGCACTCTCACCAGAAATGTTTAATACTTCCTTCAGAAGTAATAGCTACCACTCCCAAAGTAACCCTCTTCAGCCTAGTTGCACTCTCACCAGAAATGTTTAATACTTCCTTCAGAAGTAATAGCTACCACTCCCAAAGTAACCCTCTTCAGCCTAGTTGCACTCTCACCAGAAATGTTTAATACTTCCTTCAGAAGTAATAGCTACCACTCCCAAAGTAACCCTCTTCAGCCTAGTTGCACTCTCACCAGAAATGTTTAATACTTCCTTCAGAAGTAATAGCTACCACTCCCAAAGTAACCCTCTTCAGCCTAGTTGCACTCTCACCAGAAATGTTTAATACTTCCTTCAGAAGTAATAGCTACCACTCCCAAAGTAACCCTCTTCAGCCTAGTTGCACTCTCACCAGAAATGTTTAATACTTCCTTCAGAAGTAATAGCTACCCCTCCCAACGCAACCCTCTTTAGCCTAGTTGCATTCTCACCAGAAATGTGTAATACCTGCTTGAGAAGTAATAGCTATTCCCTCCAAACAAATCCATCTTCAGCCTAGTTTCAGTCTTGCTAGAAATGTGTGTTTTACAACCAGACAAGCAAAGAGAACACTAAGTTCACTGACTACATTATCTTCTCATTCATAAAAAAACCGCTGTGATTAAAAAAAAATTCATTCATCAACAGTGTTTAAATATTTACTTATTCAACATGAATGCCTTGAAATGCCTAAAAAATTCATCAAAATTTCCTAAAAATGACTCTACCAATAAAATATGACCTAAAATTCCAAAATGACAAACATCACCAAAAAAGACCTATAAAATATACATTCCTACAACCAGGGATTATGAACAGAGTTTATGTAAGCATACTTATGAGCATTGTATGTGATGAACCAATAAACAGATAATATGTCATCAAATTCTGGGCAAAAAAAATATTGTTTGGCATAAAATCTGCAAAAATACGAACCTTAATCATGTTGCCTTAGTTTCCCCCCCCCCCACTCCTTCCATTCTAGAGAGGCTTTTCTAACTGTGTCTGGACATTGACGCCAACTGATGGGAGGAATAGGGTGTTGTTTTTTTTCGAAAATGGTCAGCTTATTATCAGAGCAGAGTATGGTTCAAATCCATGTTCAAGATATTTTTTTAAAACTGTGTTTTTGTTCTCTCCAGTTTCAAATTGTAATTATTACAGACATGTTTTTTCGAATGTTGCTTTGAATATTTTGTGACAACAGAGAGCAGTCCGTTTGAAGCTGTATAATTAAATGAAGCTATTGTTGTAATATCTCAATATTTTTGTTGTTTAGGGTTTGTTTTTGTTTTCAGGCGGACAAAGTCGTAGACTCTCATTATCCAGAGACTACGTGACACGTGAAATTATCGACTGTACACAAACAAGAGGACGCGGGCGTTTGGAGCACAGCCACTATTTTCGTCACCGGGTTAAGTGCGTTGTTTTCTGTCTGGGTGTTTGTTTATTCCACGGGAACACGATTCAAGAACAAACAATATTCCCAACAAAAAAGTATAAAATAGAAATTACTTTGTTTTTAAATATATAAAATACACGTTAGTGTATCCATATGAGTGGGGGAGGGAAACATTTTTTGCATTCACTTTATATGACTATAACTTTTGAAACTCTTTCATTTGAGTTAAAAAAACAAAAAAAACGAACAAAGCTATGATATATTTCCAGCAGAACTGCCGTGTTATTGTTTAAAACTCGGTATTCAATATGTTTTATTGTTTTGTTGGAGGGTTGACTGTGTTTTGTTTATGTTTTTAAACTGCCAGAGTAATATTATATTGTTACAATAAAGCCTGACTCACACGTTCACTGAAATAACAGAGCAGAATTTGCCCATGATGCTTTGTGACAGTTGATTACGGCATGTTTACCGTCACTATGTATGTTTCATTCTTGTGTTGTGACACAGTTCAAGACATATTGACGAGGAGGTTGGCCTGTCTCTAGTTGCATAGCGCATGAGCACTGAATAGAGTTGGTTGGGCTGTCAGCATGTATTGGCTTTAGCGAGCAGATCACTGTGGCACAAAGCGTAAAAAGCTGAAATTATTAGAACTAGCACCGAGAGGACAGAGTGGATGGCACAGAAAGCTTGTGATTGACTCGTTACGTGATTCCGTTTCTGTTGTCCTCCTGTTTTTTCAGCGATCGTGTGAATCTACAGTAAGCCCAATTAAAATCTATTTAAAATATTCATAGTAGTTGTTCAAACAATTTAGACTAAATTAAAACTAAAATCACAAATACATTCTCACTCAATGAACCCTCGTGTGTTTTACAATTCACTAACAATGCAAAGGTAAAACTAATTATCGTAGAGTGCATTTGTTAATGTTTATGGTTTTATTATAATTTTAAAAATAGTTTTGAATAATATTTACCCTTGTCCGGTTTGTTGTAACTGTGAAAAGATGACTATGTAAGTATGAACTAAAGATCAGTGAACTCACTCTTGGTGGTATATTAAACTAATTACAAACTATTTTCTTGTCATCGACTCCATCAAAACGAGTCTCAAGAGGATGGATACCATTTTTGGAATTATTAGCCAATTCAACGATAAAATTGTATATTTTTATAAAAATAGGCAGAAACATTCAATTATTCTCCTAAAAGTTAGGTATTATTTATATTTATGTTAGTTTTCGACTTCACTGTCACAGTTTTTGAAACCTAAAGTTTTATTAAGAAATGTTTTGCTGTGGAGGATATAATAAAATATGTATATCATTGTTATTAATAAAGTGATTAAAACCTACTACTTTAAAATTTTGTTTTTACTGGGGAAGGATTTTTTTATCTATTAATATACAGGGAAGATTTAATTTTAAGTAAAGTAAATATATCCGTGTGTGTGTGTGTGTGTGTGTGTGTGTGTGTGTGTGTGTGTGTGTGTGTGTGTGTGNTGTGTGTGTGTGTGTGTGTGTGTGTGTGTGTGTGTGTGTGTGTGTGTGTGTAGGCACCAGAACTGCCCAATCTATATTTTTAAGTAAACTTACTTTGTATTATTAAGTATACAATCGACTTGTTAACTTTTAAACATAAAAACGATATAATTAAATAAAAAAAACTTCAATTTTAAGTTAGAAAATACCCCCTCTTTCTGTTATTTGCTTTGAATTGCTTGACTTCGATTTACTACCCTCCCCCGATTCTAAATAGCTATAGATAACTATATTTGGATAAACATTGAGAAATACTTTCGAATACTTTTTAAAATATAATCAGATCAGCAAACATCGGCAAATTGTGACTTCATTTATCTCGCAGATGTCAAAATAATCACTATATGCCGAATGTGAAAACTGAAATACATGTGGCTTGGTATTTGGATGCATGATAATAAATAACGTTTTGAACTCAAGGATAAGTTTCTCATTTTGGCAATATTAATAATGTATAGCTTTTTGAATAGGAGTTAGTACCACGAGATAGAATTCTAAGGCAGTTCTATTAACATTCGTGTGAAGCGGGCTGTATTTGTTTCAGGCGATATCAAACTATAACACGGCTCCCTTGTCATTTGTCTGTAAACGCCGCGAGATAGAATTGTAAGGCAGTTCTATTAACATTCGTGTGAAGCGGGTTGTATTTGTTTCAGGCGATATCAAACTTTAACAGGGCCCTCTTGTCATTTGTCTGTAAACGCCGCGAGATAGAATTGTAAGGCAGTTCTATTAACATTCGTGTGAAGCGGGTTGCATTTGTTTCAGACAATATCAAACTATAACACGGCTCTCTTGTCATTTGTCTGTAAACGCCGCGAGATAGAATTGTAAGGCAGTTCTATTAACACGAATGTAAGGAGGGTTGTGTGTGTTCCAGGTGATATTAAACTTAGTTTTTGATAGCCGTAGATAAAATGTGCAAACTAAGAATGTAAATGTTTAAGCACCGCACAAATGAACGGTAAGTCTGTGTTTGGCTTAAAATTTACTGGAAAATCACTGTCATATGATATATTTTTTTAAAGCAAATTATTATAATATATATATATGTAGATTAAATGAAACTCAGCATAAACAATCAAAACAAAGGGATGCATACATTTCATAATTAAATGAGTGCAGAGTTGGTCTAACCCAAGATACTATTCATAGTAATTACGTTACCTTATGGAAATATTTTCTTAAATTCCATGTTATTCCATGTTAACTTCATGTTAATTCCATGTTAATTCCATGTTAACTTGCAAAGTAGCCAAACAAAAAAAAATCAATATTTTGATTACTCGAAGGGAAGGAAAATATCCTTATAATGCGGTGAGATTGGCAACTCTGAAGATTCAACACTACTTTTAATTTCTTTTAAATTTATCTTAGTTTTTAACAAGATTACAAGGCTTCTATCTTTCGCTGTGTTTTCCAGAAGGAATTCCCCATTATTACAAACACTTTAGAAGATTTTTTTCTTCATATAATGAACTCATGTGAAGTAACGGCATTGATGTTTTAAAGAGAATGACGTCAACATGATGGTGAAATGTATGCAGCCTATATTTCAGGGGGGGTTAAAGGAGTGGTTGAAAATAAGACATGGGTTAGAATTAAAGTGCTTGGTTCTTCAGTTTGCTTTTTCTCAAATGCAAAAGCCTATTATTTAAGATTATATTTCACAAATATTCCAGTTTTTTTTTAAAGTTTTTTCTGTGTGAAATTCCCTTTGTTTTTCCCATTCAAGGCAACCCTGCTTTACTCATCAGAGAAATTCTAAACATGTCTCACTAATAATTACCTCAATCTCAGAATTGCAACGTTTCACGTAAAATGTCGTTTAAAAACGAGGTAAGTTTACCTTTTCACACATTTTAAAAAATTATTTAAGACTCTCTTCAGTGGCCACATGGTCTAAGGCGTCATTTTCGCAATAGACTAGACTGATGATGACAGTTTTATCGTGGTTCGATCACGGTCGTGTACACTGATGGCGATTTTCCCTCAAATGTTTTCCCACTCTATATGCAAATGCAGGTACACACTTTTTAAAATTAAAATGTCATCATTCTTAAACCATTAACGTAATTAGTACATAAGCGGATAACTCGAATGAGCAGTAAGATGCGGAGATAAAAAAGATATATATATATTTATATATTTTAATATTAGAAACATGTTGATGCAATTATGTTATCTACATTTTGATGTGAAGCATATTTTGAATCATTAAGCTATTTCTTGAATAAGGTGTGAGTTAATAATGTCCCAGATTCGTACAAGAGTTCCAGTTTTTAGTAATTAAAGTATGTTTATTACCTTTTAAATGGCCTAGTAGAAAACAAACGCGAGTTAAATGATTAAGAATATTAAATTCTAATTTAATTTTTTGTCTCTTCTGTTTATGGTTCAATTTGACACAACCAATTAAGCAGTCCCACTTCAGCCCACCCTGTCCCACTCGATTGAAAACAAATCAAGTTACCGTTCATTACGAGATTAAACAAAACAAAAACATTCGCTCCACATTAAATATTCGATTGTATATATTAGTTTTATGTGTGAGTAAGGGGATAAAGGGTGAACAGTTGGTGGAAAAAAACCTCGACGTGGCAAGATTTGAAATATTCAGTAGTGCAAACAATAAGGGTGATATTGCTCTGAAGTCAACTTGGCACAGCTTGAAAGCCAAAAACTGTGTCTGGCTCAGATATTATGGTCCGGATACAATAACGACCACCTGAGTAGATGCGAAGTGAATGCTGAGGGGCGTTGATTTGCTTGACACAAGTTGTGCAATTTTTTTTTAAAGAAATGACATCATAACGTGAGTAGCGGGATAGTCTAGTCCCGACCACACTTGGCGGGTACTCAGCGTCTATTCATAAGCTAGTGGTCCACTGAGTATCCAATAAGGCTCGTTCTTGCATACCGCCTTATGTATTTATAAAATCGCATAAAAAAGGATTATCATTCGCAACAGAAAGAATATATATTTTTTCATCGGCCTTTTTCTAAAAAAAACACTGCATTAAATTGTGAATCAATCAATGTATTGTGAAAAGATATAAAAATTATAAAATATGTTAAAAAGAATTGTATCAAATACTAAACAGGCTTGAAAAATATACTTATAAACATTATAAATTGAATAACATAAAGAATGATAATCAAAACCTTTATTATAATAGCCTTTGTAACAATAATACAAACATATTAAAATTAAGACATTACATTTAAGGTAGATAGTTTTAAATATTTAGCTCACAGCTAACATAAAATATTTATTTTCAAATAATAATTTCGCAAAAATAAACCAATTCAATCTTCGGTACTGATCCTCACTCATTAGTTTGAAATACTCATAAATTAAAATAATATATTGAAAAACAAATTTGACTGTTACTTTGCTTTTAAGTTAAAGAAAATATTAGTTTAATAATAATAAGCTCTAAGATCACTCTTTAAAAACCAGACAAATTAAGCTAAGGGACAGGATGAGGAAAGTACAATGTTTATTATCTGAAATATCCCCACGCTATTTTGGAAAGGAAAAGAATCCTTGAACAAATACGGATGGCGATTGAAGCCAAGCCACCCGACTTGGTACCGACCACTCTACCACTTGCTGTCTGTCGACAAGAATAGTCCAAGGATCCTCCTTCAACCCCCACCCATGACAAGGGGAAATGGTGTGTCTTGTTGTGATGAGGCATATCCTGGTGGTAAGTGAAGGAGCAATCAGAGGTCCATCCCCTTCCACCCATGGACCTAATTACCCGTCTATCTCTCTTAGTTCCGGACAGACAGACAACTTCGCCGCGAGAAACAAGTTGGGCTTCATCAAGGAATCACAGATGTGACGTCAGCAAATATCTTAGCTAAGATTCCTTTACGATAGTGTTTGAGTGTGTGAATGAGTGTGAGTGAGCGAGTGAGTAGTGAATGAGTGTGTGTGATGGTGTGTGAGTGTGAGTGAGTGTGTGGGAGTGTGAGTGAGTGTGTGTGAGTGTGTATCGTGTATTACTGCCCGTCCAAGAAATGTAACCGCTTTGAATGGAAGTAGAGTAAGAAACTACTTAGGAAAAACCACCCTCAATCCACCCGACCGGAATTTGAACACCGAAATTCCTGTCATCGGCAGTTTAGTCTATTGCGAAAGTGATGCATTATACCGTGCGGACACCTTTGCTGGTGGTTTGAGATAGTGGGAGGGGGGGAGTCTCGTAGTTTTAAAGTTGTTTTATTTGCCATAAGAACATGTTGATACCTATCTTCTACGTTTTGCCGTAAGATATATTTTTAAATAACAAACTGCTTGATAAATATCTCGGTACTTCTTAACGTACGTGACGTAACAAACTGCTTGATAAATAGCTCGGTACTTCTTAACGTACGTGACGTAACAAACTGCTTGATAAATAGCTCAGTACTTCTTAAAGTACGTGACGTAACAAACTGTTTGATAAATATCTCGGTACTTCTTAACGTACGTGACGTAAAAACCCGCTTGATAAATAGCTCGGTACTTCTTAACGTACGTGACGTAACAAACTGTTTGATAAATAGCTCGGTACTTCCAGACGTACCTGAGTCTTCTCAGCGCTCTGGTAGGCGGCCTCCTTAGGGACGATAGAGTGAGTTTTGAATTATTCTTGGAACATAATTAATTAATTGTTGGAGGGTTGAGCATTTGTATTCCTTAATTAGCAAACACTTGTCCAACTTCTTGGTCTAATGGTCAGAATCCCTGACTCTTGATCTAGTGGTCATCATTCTTGACTACTAATCTAAAGGTCCTGTGTTCGATTCCCGGCCGTATCATCTGTATTTTTCCCTTGGTTGCCATGGTTTGGTTAAGTTAGGTTTAAGACTTCTACTGGCACCACATAATCATCATCATCTTATCAGGGTGAAGTAATCGCCCCCACAGAGTGTTCCAACCCCAGAAGATGGTTCTATATCCACCACTGGCCAGTACAAGGCTAGGAATGTCCAGTCATGGTGGCATTAGATAAAGAAAACTGTTCTAACACAAATAGTATTGGAGGAACTTGATAATACTATCAACACTTTATTTTTAAAAAACACTTTCATATTTATTGACGTTTTAAATATTGACTAGTAAAACAACTTCAATAAACTTCAATAAATACTTGTAAGTTATTTTTATAGCACTGAAAATATTAATAAAGGTTCCCCTAAAATGTTTGCTTGTAACAAAAAATTGATAATCAAGAAGATACCAATTATTATTTCCTAGCAAACAATTTTATTATTATTTAGCACCGCGTCTTACTACCCGTCCGGGTTATACGTCTATGTAATTATTACACTAACGTGTTTGGTATTGGGCAGGTTTAATTTAGAGGACATTTAATCGCATTGGCGTGGAGGTAGAGTGGGTGGAAAACAATTTAGGAAAAAAACCTTAATACAGCTGACCGGGATCGAACTCCGATCTCCCCGTCTTTGGAAGTCTAGTCCAATACCAGAGTAGAGCGTTAGACCATGTTTCCACTGAAGCGGGTCCTCTCAAACAAAATAAAATTGTTAAAAATAGCTCATCGCCCTTAAGAGCCGATCATCTCACAAGATGGCGTCGCTATCCGTGTTACACCTAATGAACACAATAAAACATTCGCAAACGAAAACTACCGAAATGGAACACGAACATTTCATTTATAAAAAGTTGTCTGAGTTGGTTCGTTAACGATTATTACGAAATTAATATTGCATGCTAATTAAAACGCTATACTTACACTACTTAATAATGGATGAGATGGAACTTGAAGAATTACCGGTATGAAAGTGTTTCACTTCAGTAGAGTATGGATTATTTTAATTAAGACGGTAGGAGATAACTTAAACTAAGTACATTTTATTTTTAGCTTCTGACTGTAATAATTTAAATTAAACGCGTTCTGCCATATAACTAGATTGTGAACTTTCTGGACAGTTTCGGAAATATCACGGCGCTATTTAGGATAGGGAGTTATTACAGATTATGACAGCGTCCGTTAATGTGCTATTGAAATTTCATGAGCACTTTAATAAAAAGATCCTCAAGACAATGTTTTCGTATTTTTAATATTTGCCCTTGCTATCTGGTAAATAAAATTGGTTTTTTAGACATTTATACATCCCCAAGACATCTGATATTTGGAAAATATTTTGTCAACTCTACAACTGAGTCATTTTATTTTCTAAAACAATGTGATACAAATACTAATCAGGACGAGAGGTGTTTGTGTGTGTGTGTGTGCCAATAGGTGGGATTTAGAGGGGTTAAAATATAAAAATGTAAAAATAAATATAAAATATTTATAAAATAGCTTTTATTTCCCATTTATATAATATGTTTTTACATGTTTAGCTTTAAGAAAATTGAGTAAAAATTATACCGAATAAAGAATTAAAAATACCTCACTTTCGATATAGGCCTGTATTTCACAATATTTTTAAATCTGTATCATTTCACACCCTTAGCACAACAAAATGAAGTTAAAGCTGGATGTCCAATCACGATTTTTTTAACTGTTTGACCCGTTGAGCCAGCATGAATCAATCTTGTAATGAAAGCTCTCAACTGTAGTCTCACCATGAATCAATCATGCAATTATAGCTCTCAACTGTAGCCTCATTATGAATCAATCTTTCAATTATAGCTCTCAACTGTAGCCTCACTATGAATCAATCATGTAATTACAGCTCTCAACTGTAAACTCACCATGAACAAATCTTTCAATTATAGCTCTCAACTGTAGCCTCACCATTAATCAATCATGCAATTATAGCTCTCAATTGTAGCCTCATCATGAATCAATCTTTCAATTATAGCTCTCAACTGTAGCCTCACTATGAATCAATATTACAATTAAAACTTTCAACTGTAGATTTTATATTTCAGATATTTAAATCGAAAATAAGTTATTCTATGTAGAATATATAAATTTATATTAAAAATAAATAAAATAAAAAGCTGCACCATTAAAGTGAAAGCGGTTTGTCACGTAATTATAGCCATCATTTTCCATCCTGGGCCCAGAGTAGGTAACCCCCAAATGTTCGGTCAGACCTGGAAATTATTCATGAACTTTTGTGTCGAAATACTCACCTGGTGGAGTCTTCAGACACTGGTTACACTAGATCTACTCACCTGGTGTAGTCTGCAGACTATGGTTACACTAGATATACTCACCTGGTGGAGTCTACAGACACTGGTTGTACTAAATCTACTCACCTGGTGTAGTCTGCAGACTATGCTTACACTAGATATACTCACCTGGTGGAGTATGCAGACTCTGGTTACACTAACTATACTCACCTGGTGGAGATTTCAGAATCTGTTTAAACTAGCTATACTCATCTGGTGGAGTCTACAGACTCTGGTTACACTAGATATACTCACCTGGTGGAGTCTGCAGACTATGGTTACACTAGATATACTCACCTGGTGGAGACTGCAGACTATGGTTACGCTAGATATACTCACCTGGTGGAGTCTGCAGACTCTGGTTGCACTAAATCTACTCACCTGGTGGAGTATGCAGACTATGGTTATACTATATATACTCACCTGGTGTAGTCTGCAGACTATGGTTACACTAGATATAATCACCTGGTGGAGTCTACAGACTCTGGTTACACTAGATATAATCACCTAGTGGAGTTTGCAGACTATGGTTACACTAGCTATACTCAGCTGGTGGAGACTGCAGACTCTGGCTACACTAGATATACTCACCTGGTGGAGTCTGCAGACTCTGGCTACACTAGATATACTCACCTGGTGGAGACTGCAGACTCTGGCTACACTAGATATACTCACCTGGTGGAGTCTGCAGACTATGGTTATACTATATATACTCACCTGGTGTAGTCTGCAAACTATGGTTACACTAGCTATACTCAGCTGATGAAGTCTGCAGACTATGTTTATACTACATATACTCACCTGGTGTAGTCTGCAGACTATGGTTACACTAGCTATACTCAGCTGGCGGAGACTGCAGACTCTGGTTACACTAGATATACTCACCTGGTGGAGTCTGCAGACTATGGTTACACTAGATATACTCACCTGGTGGAGTCTGCAGACTCTGGCTACACTAGATCTACTCACGTGGTGGAGTCTGCAGACTCTGGTTACACTAGATCGTCTCGTGGTCAACATTGATAACATGTTACTATATTATAACTTTTATTATTAATATCTTTCAAAAGTGACAACTGCAAATCATACAACTTGACGTGTGAATACAAGAAAGTAGATCTAGGAGATCTAGGATATCTAGGAGCTCTGATTGCTGTCAGATACGGCCCTTACTATCAACATTGGACGTTCACTAATTATAATAGAAGGCTACGGGGTTAAAAAGGGGCTAAGTCCTACTCAAATTGATTTAGTACTGTCATCTGTTATACAGTCATGAGACCTTTATATTGTCGTTAAAACAGGAAAATATATTAGCTGGGCTCATTATAGGCTTTTAGATATAAAAGCCGTCCTGGGAAGTGTGTGTAATATGATTTTCCCCCTTTTCCCTTCAATTTATCACTAGAATCTAAAAGTAATATATCCTATCTCCAGTATGAAAGTTGGTAACTGACAGCCTAGAGAAGGTTCTTTTGCAAACAATGGCTGGAAGTGACTAATTATTGTTTTCACACTAAAATTATCAATAATTATTTCCTAATAGGATGACATTAGCTACTTCCAGCCATTGTAAACTTAACACATAATACTCATAAATTTAGTTCACTACAGATAAATTAATCGACCCTTAATTTAGTTTAATTTATGGGGTGACCTGGTGGCCTAGGTGTGAGGTGTCAGACCTCTGTGCTGGGGTCCGGGGTTCAATCCTCGGCACCGGCACAGATTTATCTGATTGCCAAAGCCTTCCTTCACCTATGACAAGAAGTGTATTAAACACAACTTGTGAATGTGAGGAATGCCAGGCCTTCCCCGTGGTTCGGATTCCACGTTAAACTGTAGGTCCTCCATTTCATTTCACAATCACCCTACCATTACAAATTAGCGTACCCGAATGGGTAGTAAGACGCGGTGCTAATAATAATAATAATAATAATAATAAATTTATGTCATCAAAATACTTACAAATTAATTTTAAAGATTTTAAGAAGTAGATTTAACAGCACTGCTCCTACCATAGATAAGCTATTCATCCAACATGGCGTCACCACCGCTCCTATCGTATATAGGCAATACACCCAACATGGCATCACCACCGCTCCTACCATAGATAGGCTATTCATGCAACATGGCGTCACCACCGCTCCTATCGTAGATAGGCTATACATCCAACATGGCGTCACCACCGCTCCTACCGTAGATAGGCTATACATTCAACACGGCGTCACCACCGCTCTTATCGTAGATAGGCTATTCATCCAACATGGCGTCACCACCGCTCTTATCGTAGATAGGCTATTCATCCAACATGGCGTCACCACCGCTCTTATCGTAGATAGGCTATACATCAAACATTGAATCCAACCCTCCAGCAGGAAAATGCTCTCCGAGGAATCGGTGCCTTTGAGGGAGTGGTAGGGGGTAAGGAGTAGCCCTTGTTTTAAAGGGTTTAGTGTGGCGTAGAGAGGGCTACCACAACGAGAACCATTACATAAATTAACATAATGTCGTAATATATTAGCAAGTAGAAGCCAGCACGTCGCAGTTCCTGTGTGCGGGTAATCTGCGGCCGTTTGAGAACAAACCTGATATAAGGAGTGATTACAGACAAGATACAGTCCTACTGACAATAGTGGTACAAGGTGTGATTACAGACAAGAGACAATGATACTGACAATAGTGGTACAAGAAGTGATTACAGACAAGCGACAATTATACTGATAATAATGTTACAAGGAGTGATTACAGACAAGAGACAGTCCTACTGACAATAGTGGTACAAGAATTGATCACAGACAAGAGAAAATGTATCCATACTTAAAGCAACATTCTCTTGTCCCTAGAAATAAGAACTTTAAACTCTTCAATAACTTCCACATAATTAAAGTTCATTGCAGTTTCTTGCTCTATGAACAGTAACATCATATTCTCCAGTCGATCTTGAGCCATTGTCGTTCTTAATTTATTCTTTACGATCAATAGTTTGGAAAAACTCCTTTCGCAGGAAGTACTGGCTACAGGTATTGTTGAGAACATTTTCAAAGCACAATGAAACTCGCTGAACAATATTGACCTCTTATCAAAGATCAACCACTCCAGACACTTTTTAAAGCGGTTCTCGTAGTGCCTACAAACAAAAAGTATGTAAATAGTAAAGTAAAGAGACTCCATTGTGAAAATGAAACAAAAATAATGTATGTTGCTCTTTAAAAAGATTTGTACAGTATTCCTTAATGTGTCCACTTTTAAGATATATTATTTATTAAAAACACTTTAAATGGTAATTATTTTAGATATATTTTGATTTAAAAATTTTTATATAGAAAATTTGCTTAACATACATACCTTTTGGAACAGAAATTGCAACGTCAGATTTGCAATTTTGAAGTAATTTAACTTCTGCTTAGAGACAGGCTGCTTTAACACAAATCTTCTTTGACAATATTTTCAAATCACTTTCCTCCACTTGAAAAAATTAATCAGTCTACCCATTGCTGATAAGAATTAGCATGTTTGTTAATCAAACCTTTCATCAATTCCTGAGAGCAAAGAGTCCAAAAATGGGTAATATGTGGAAACCCTTTCAAAATCTTCTTTGACTTTAAAATGATGCTAGGTTTCGGCACAATCATCTATAAGTGTTGAGACTTTTCTTTTCTTCACAGCAGAAATGTCCACTTTATTTTGAACACAGATGTTAAGCGTGTCCTCAAAGATTGTTGTAAAATGCTTTTCATCCCTCATTTAAGACAAAGATTCACGCAGCATCTTCACTCCATTAACAGCAGTCTAGAGGTTGATGTCTTCGTACTGCAGTGTTTTGCTCACTTTTAAAATCAATATCAGAATTGGGTGAGCAATTTCTAAAGCGATGATAAAATCAAAAGATTTCAGTTCATAGATTAGTCCTCTAGCTTTAATTTTAGCATCTACTTTGGGAATCGTCTCAATTATTTCCTCCAAAGTTTAACAAGGTTTAGGTAATTTATATTTATGCAAGACACTGCTTCAACCCTAAACGCTCAACGTGTAGCAGAAAGGGATTTCAAAGTTCTAAATTTGGAATTGACTTCTTTTGAAATTTGTTCAAATATTGAGTGTCGGAGAGTATTCCCTTCTATAAAACTATATAACGACTGTATGACTCCAAAAATTTATAAATGCCTTTATTTACAACACAAGAAGTACAAGCATAAACCAAAACCCAGTTCTGACAGTGCGCATAGCAATGAACATACATAATTTCATTTTCCTGTTCTTTACACCTCATTTTTACCCCAGTTTTACAACCAGACATAGTTACAGCACCGTCAAAGCCTACATATATAACTGACGACCAATTACTTTCGAGGACATTAACAAGAACATGGTTGAGCTTATGAAAAACTGCTTCTGTATCTAGTTTTGTCAGCCTTTGCAAATAAACAAACTGCTCTACTGCATGATTCATTTCATTGAAAAATCTAACTACAAGTGACATTCGCTCGTCATGGCCTAAATCGGACGTCTCGTCTGCTCTCAGGGATATTTTCTTACCTTTACCTGAATTAGCAATTTGCCATTGCATAGCATTATGTAGTGCTTGTATTAGGTCATTTTGTATGTGGTTAATTAGATAAGTAGTATTTCTAGGTGACTCTTCAATATGTTTATTCAATATGGGATCATATTTCTTAACAATATCGATCACATTTAAGAAAATACCTTTATTTGGACTATTCTTTGTCTCGCCATGACCTCTGAAAGGTTGGCCAGCTTTGGCGAGAGAAACAACAGCTTCAATTAGCTTTGGCGAGAGAGACAACAGCTTCAATTAGCTTTGGCGAGAGAGACAACGGCTTCAATTAGCTTTGGCGAGAGAGACAACAGCTTCAATTAGCTTTGGCGAGAGAGACAACAGCTTCAATTAGCTTTGGCGAGAGAGACAACAGCTTCAATTAGCTTTGGCGAGAGAGACAACAGCTTCAATTAGCTTTGGCGAGAGAGAGACAACAGCTTCAATTAGCTTTGGCGAGAGAGACAACAGCATCAATTAGCTTTGGCGAGAGAGACAACAGCTTCAATTAGCTTTGGCGAGATAGACAACAGCTTCAATTAGCTTTGGCGAGAGAGACAACAGCTTCAATTAGCTTTGGCGAGAGAGACAACAGCTTCAATTAGCTTTGGCGAGAGAGACAAGCGCTTCAATTAGCTTTGGCGAGAGAAACAACAGCATCAATTAGTCTTTCCATAGTGGCGCGGTTATTGGATCTTTCAATTTCCTTTTTCGCCAGTAATGTTTCTTTTTCATTTTACAATAAAATATATTGGAATTTTTCCTTTACTGAAAGAATACTTACAAATGCTGTTAAACTTTTAAGATGGCATTCCTACAATTGATAGGCTTTGAAATTATCGCTTGCCCTTTGGCAACTTTTGAATCTTTTATCGGTAAATGCTTTGACTACGTGACCTTTGTTCACAGAGTCGTTGAATGAAAAGAATCTACACGGCAAGCAAAAAGCTGCATCAATTGATGAACTATATTCAAGCCAGTCGTATTTACTGTACCATTCAGGATTGGAACGCTGAAATCTGTTTCCTACTTTAGTTGTTGGAAATTTACCTAATTTTTGCTGGTACGGACCTCTTTCTAATCTATCTCTTCTCTCTAATCTAATTTTTGGGAATTCCTCGAATTGGATCATCAGGATCAGTGAGACATTTGTTAGAAACTAATTCAGTTTTACCAGTGCAAAGATCATGAATATGAGTTTCCTTACTTGAACTTTGAGAACTTTTGGTCGTGCTAGTAGTTGTGTTGCCAGTTGTTGTTGGCTCAGTAGATCATTCAACAACCCTTTCATTTTCTATGCAGACAACGGTGCTTACACTTTTCTCAGAACTGCCGGCTTCAGAAGTTATCTCGCTTACATTTTTATACAAGTCAGATCCGGGATTAGTTTTAGCAATAGGCCTAGTATTCCTTTTCATTATTTAATTATTAAAATAACCAAACTATTCACATGCACTGAAAAAAGTTACTTGAACTCAACCTCAGTCAATACATTACTTATAATTACAGCTAAACTACACGAAAAAGAACTGTAGAAACATAATGTTGTTTTCTACAGCACAACACAATGAGCACTGACTGAGCATGAGCAACAGTAATGAAATGTGGATGTGCAAGGGTAGAATGGTGTGAGTGGCTGGGAGGGTGGGGGGCGTGGTGGTAGTGACACAAATGTGCAATTGCGGATTGATCATAGCTGTTTCCCTCCTGCACACGCTTGTTACAATTTACGAAATGCAAAAAACACTATTTGCGCCGCCGGCCGGCCAGAGTCAGTGAATCATAAACAGTCGGTTGACGACAATAAGACAGAAGAAATAAAAAAAAACATGGTGGATGGAGTGAGCATAAAACAGAATACAAACACTCTTATTTTCGCGTGGTCTCTCTCTCTCTCATTCACTATAAATAAAATTTGATTTTGGTTTTACTCTTTAATATACTCTCTTTTAAGGCCTAATTTTCAATTTCAAGTCAATACGATATTCGGTACATGAGATACAGGGCAAAATTAAAAATTCACAACCAATTAAAGTCGTTTTCTGTTTTATTCTTTAATATACACTCTCTTAATACCCAATTAAAAGTTTATATCAATACGATAAACAAAACTTTAGATACAGTAAAAAATAAAAGTGAGGAATGTCCTAGATATGGTCGCTCAGTTAAAGGGTTTTCTCACCCCCATTTAAAAGAAAAGCCATAAAATATTAATATTCACACTCTCTTTTCAAAAATTTTTACTATGTTTTATTGATTTGGGGTGGGGGGGTATTAAGTGGTGCCTACACCAATGTTGACAATAATGGTGCAAGGAGTGATTACGGACAAGCAATAGTCCTACTCACAATAGTGGTACAAGGAGTGATTACAGACAAGCAACAGTCCTACTGACAATAGTGGTACAAGGAGTGATTACAGACAAGAGAGAGTCCTACTGGCAATAGTGGTACAAGGAGTGATTACAGACAAGAGACAGTCCTACTGACAATAGTGGTACAAGGAGTGATTACAGACAAGAGACAGTCCTACTGACAATAGTGGTACAAGGAGTGATTACAGACAAGAGACAGTCCTACTGACAATAGTGGTACAAGGAGTGATTACAGACAAGAGACAGTCCTACTGACAATAGTGGTACAAGGAGTGATTACAGACAAGAGACAGTCCTACTGACAATAGTGGTACAAGGAGTGATTACAGACAAGAGACAGTCCTACTGACAATAGTGGTACAAGGAGTGATTACAGACAAGAGACAGTCCTACTGACAATAGTGGTACAAGGAGTGATTACAGACAAGAGACAGTCCTACTGACAATAGTGGTACAAGGAGTGATTACAGACAAGAGACAGTCCTACTGACAATAGTGGTACAAGGAGTGATTACAGACAAGAGACAGTCCTACTGACAATAGTGGTACAAGGAGTGATTACAGACAAGAGACAGTCCTACTGACAATAGTGGTACAAGGAGTGATTACAGACAAGAGACAGTCCTACTGACAATAGTGGTACAAGGAGTGATTACAGACAAGAGACAGTCCTACTGACAATAGTGGTACAAGGAGTGATTACAGACAAGAGACAGTCCTACTGACAATAGTGGTACAAGGAGTGATTACAGACAAGAGACAGTCCTACTGACAATAGTGGTACAAGGAGTGATTACAGACAAGAGACAGTCCTACTGACAATAGTGGTACAAGGAGTGATTACAGACAAGAGACAGTCCTACTGACAATAGTGGTACAAGGAGTGATTACAGACAAGAGACAGTCCTACTGACAATAGTGGTACAAGGAGTGATTACAGACAAGAGACAGTCCTACTGACAATAGTGGTACAAGGAGTGATTACAGACAAGAGACAGTCCTACTGACAATAGTGGTACAAGGAGTGATTACAGACAAGAGACAGTCCTACTGACAATAGTGGTACAAGGAGTGATTACAGACAAGAGACAGTCCTACTGACAATAGTGGTACAAGGAGTGATTACAGACAAGAGACAGTCCTACTGACAATAGTGGTACAAGGAGTGATTACAGACAAGAGACAGTCCTACTGACAATAGTGGTACAAGGAGTGATTACAGACAAGAGACAGTCCTACTGACAATAGTGGTACAAGGAGTGATTACAGACAAGAGACAGTCCTACTGACAATAGTGGTACAAGGAGTGATTACAGACAAGAGACAGTCCTACTGACAATAGTGGTACAAGGAGTGATTACAGACAAGAGACAGTCCTACTGACAATAGTGGTACAAGGAGTGATTACAGACAAGAGAGAGTCCTACTGGCAATAGTGGTACAAGGAGTGATTACAGAATAGAGAGAGTGATAATGACAATAGTAGTAAAAGGATTGATAAGAGACAGTGATGTGAGGGAGGGTGAAAGTGATGTGAGGGAGTGTGATAGTGATGTAAGGGAGGGTGCCAGTGGTGTGAGAGAGTGTGGCCGTAATGTGAGGGAGTGTGATAGTGATGTAAGGGAGGGTGCCAGTGGTGTGAGAGAGTGTGGCCGTAATGTGAGGGAGGGTGACAGTGATGTGAGGGAGTGTGATAAATGTGAAGGAGGGTGACAGTGTGGTGAAAAATAAAATATATATATATTGATTTTTATTATTATTCTGTATGAATATATGAATGAATTTAATTTAATTTATAATATATATAATGTTGGGCGCCAACTACAAACCACTTTTATTTTATGAGGTAGGTAGATTTTAACTATTAAATAAATTTATCCCCATAAACTGCTCAGCGGTAAGACGAAAACCCTTTCTCTCAAGATCCCTGGACTTTACCTAAAGTTTTAACTCAAGTTGGACACTTACAACAGAAACTTCCTGAATCAGATTATTATTCTTGCCCTGGACATCCAATCTACTGAGAATATCTATAAATGGGATGCAAGTTCAAAAAAAATACAATGTACATTGATGTTATAAATAAAAAATTACACAATTAAATTTAAAGAGTGATAGTAATTATTATTGTAAATTAAATCCTTAAATAAACCCTACCTAGTAAGGCATGCCTCCTATGTTATAAAATTAATAGAAGTATTGCTGAGCAATACTTAAAAATGTTAAACTCTCACTTGAATTGTGAGGATAAAAAAATTATTATTAACTATGACAAAAATATTTCTTTAAATAAAATAATAATAGGATTTTTAAAAATATGTTATAATTCTTTAATAAACAAAATATTGTTGTGAGGTTAACAAACTGTAATATTTATGGTTTGGAAACTGAAGTTATTTACCCTTCTTTAATAATTTTAGGTATTATAGTCAATTATTTAAACACTGAACAGGATGATTATAGATAAATTTTATCTCACCCAAAAATATCCGATCTATTGCGAATATTGACCCAAGTCTCCGGCAACAATTAAATTCCAACAAAATCTTCCCTGTAAACTTGCACTTGACCTTCCTCAAAGGTTAATCCTTACTTTTAGTGAAGTTTTGGCTAATAGAAAATTACAATTAACCATAGCAAAATATCATTAAAGAATCTCCAGATCGGGTCCTTCCTTACGCTTCCAAAAACAATTTAGAGTCAACAAACAGAACCTTTAAAAAAGCACAAACACGTTATTTTTTTTTAAATAAACAATCTTCGGCCTAGGAGAAAATATAGTTGCCGAGATTTATAACAAAGAACAAAGCAAACAATCTTAACTATTTAAATAGTGAAAGTATTACTATAAAGATAACTTGACATTATAATTTGGACAAATGAACATAAGTCATCTTTAAAATTAATTTAAATTTGGCACCAAAAAACTAAACGAGAATAATAATCTCTTCCGCTAGGGGCAATTAATATCATAACAGTTCCAAAATAAACCACTTTCTAAAGCATATAGCGTTAAAATCACCTACCAACAAAAATAATAAACATGGCGGGTTGGCAGTTTATGAATCAAAATAAAGAAAGATAATTTAATATAGTGAAATAAAGATAAGTAGTAGTAATAGTAATATTTATTTTAATTGTAAATTAATAATGAATATTCGAAACTTTAGGAGTTGTGAATGAAATTTAAAACAAATAAACAGTAAAATTGTCAACGTTATTATATATTTGAAGAATTGACTCAATTGACTATTAAATTTAGATTATAAGTAATTCTTTTAACAAAGATAACATCACAACGGTGATGTGAGGGAGTGTGACAGTGATGTGAGGGAGTGTGATAAATGTTAAGGAGGGTGACAGTGATGTGAGGGAGTGTGACAGTGATGTGAGGGTGTGTGACAGTGATGTGAGGGAGTGTGATGAATGTTAAGGAGGGTGACAGTGATGTGAGGGAGTATGACAATGATACGAGGGTGTGTGACAGTGATGTAAGGGAGCCCTATAACAATATCAGGGAGAGAGATAAAATAGGCACCTTGCTCAAGCAGGGTGTTAAGACGAGAATTTTTAATCAATGTTAGTAATTTAGAGATATGTTAATTTGTTCAGCATTGTAGCCGCACAGGTGGGCACGCGGACAAAAGTCAGCTTCATATGGTCTGTTTATTCAGAAAGAGTAAGGACGGTGATTCAAATTGTAGCTGGGAGTACTAATCATGTTTTCCTGGATAGTTCCCCACTCTCTTTCCACACAAATACCGTAAACTTAATTTAATTTACTGTGTCTACCAAATTATGAAAATTAATTTCATTAATTTTTCATAAGTATTTATGAATAAAAACACTAATAAAAAGGTTATTGACTATTCCCTCAGACAGATATTTTCATTCAAAATATTATAAAGTCTGATAGCTAATATACTCTCATTTCCGAGCTACACCATCATTGGGGAGTAGTTGTACATTTAACATAAATTCTGAGCAAAGTATTTTAAAATATAAACTAATCTTATCTGCACAATGAATTTGACTAACAAAAATTCATGACTTGAAAGCTAATATACATGATATTTTTTATTTTTTGTATGACCGTTATACACACCGTAATTTCTACCTTCCTCATTTCAATCACGTTGGTGTAAATTATTTGCAGATAGAACAAACGGGAAATATGACCATGAGAAATATTTAAAAAGTGTTGATATCAATATCCTATATAGAGCAGGGTGAACCTAAATGTATCTACCGGTGATGTGTTTGATTTATTTTGACCAACATTTTTTTAAACACTATAAAATGCTGACTTTAACTCGCGTCCCGCCTCCCCCTCACACACACACACACACACATCTAACTATGGCCGAGGTAAAGAGCACCTTTTGAGAAAGTAACACGCCTACATGTTCAACACAGATTTTTAAATACGTCCTATCAAGAAGAATAATGTGGAACGTCACGTACGTTTCTTTGCGGAACTTTCTCCTTGGGGTGCTAAGATAGGAATAGAGGGGAAAAGGCGTGGGGTAAAGAGGGGGGTTCTTTCAATGCTTTATCACGCTTCCAGGCTAGCGGCTCCGTCCGCTCCGACGCATTAATGGAGCTGGAGTCCGTCACAATGGAGGAGGAGTACTGACAGCCTCCCTGTTCTCCGCAGAATGTACCAATAAAACATGTCGTTAGCGTTACCTATCGCGTGAATATTCGCTCAACAGTGACCCGCGCTCTATTGTTAGATCAGATGCGACCTATGAGCTCAAACTCTGGCGGGGACAATAAGTATGGCTTTTAATAACCATTTTGTAAGTTTCTATCTAAATTCAGCCTTCTCGTCTTGTTTGTATAGGCTGGATGGACTCAGTAAACTAGTTTTATTTATTATAAAAATACAGGTACCGGATAGTGCTAGATTTGTTTATTATAACAATACAGGTACCGGATAGTGTTAGATTTGTTTATTAATAACAATACAGGTACCGGATAGTGCTAGATTTGTTTATTATAACACTACAGGTATTGGAGGGTGCTATATTTGTTCATTATAACAATACAGGTACTGGATAGTGCTAGATTTGTTTATTATAACAATACAGGTACCGGATAGTGTTAGATTTGTTTATTATAACAATACAGGTACCGGATAGTGTTAGATTTGTTTATTATAACAATACAGGTACCGGATAGTGCTAGATTTGTTTATTATAACACTACATGTATTGGAGGGTGCTATATTTGTTCATTATAACAATACAGGTATTGGAGGGTGCTATATTTGTTTATTATAACAATACAGGTACCGGATAGTGTTAGATTTGTTTATTATATCAATACAAGAACCGGAGAGTGCTATATTTGTTTATTATAACAATACAGGTACCGGATAGTGCTAGATTTGTTTATTATAACAATACAGGTACCGGATAGTGCTAGATTTGTTTATTATAACAATACAGGTACCGAATAGTGTTAGATTTGTTTATTATAGCACTACAAGAACCGGAGAGTGCTATATTTGTTTATTATAACAATACAGGTACCGGATAGTGCTAGATTTGTTTATTATAGCAATACAGGTACCGAATGATTCTATATTTGTTTATTATAACACTACAGGTATTGGAGAGTGCTAGATTTGTTTATTATAACAATACAGGTAGCGGATGATTCTAGATTTATTCATTATAACTATACAGGTATTAGATAGTACTAGATTGATTTATTATAAATAATACAGCTACCATGGAGTTTTAATCCCTGTAAAATGCATTATATTATAAATATTTTGCTATATATTTCTGTCTAAGGTTTTTAATTTTAGCATTATTTGTTTTCAAAGATGTCATAACTTGATAAAATGGTAGAGCTACATTTCTAAGTTGATCTGCACGAGTCAATACTTGAGCTCATGATGTGTCAAGCTAACATCATACTGTCAAAGGAAAGGAATTGTTTTAAATAAAACTTTTTAAAATGTTTTTATTTTTTTTACACGCCCACATCAATATCCCCGAGATTTCCACCTACCAGGTTTTCTTCTGAAACTAATATTTGCATCCATCTATTTTGAACGCTGCGTGGAGTAACTGATGTAGTTTCGTCACAGGCAATTAGAGTCGTCTCAAGACGTTAGCCCCCTCCACCCTTTCCTCCCTACATCTACGACTCTGGACGGATTGCATATTAATGAGTTACGTAATCTCAAAATCCCAAAATCTCAGTCTCCCTTCGCTACCATTTCTCGGCGAAGAAGCAGAGAAATTTACAAAGGAAAACCTGGGCTTATAGGGAAAGTTTTACTCTCTCTTTCAATTCCTTCCAGTTTTGGCTTACCCCCTTCCTTTCTACCTCCATCACCATTTATCATAAATGTCGCCAAACATCTGCGTTCAGACCACACCACGACTAATCGTACCAGTGGGCATGCAGTCTAATCTCAGACTCGCGCCGTGTCATTTGCCGGGAGCTAGCTTTTCTGAGGATTTTTGAATGGTTTCCCAATTTAATTCCAGGAAAATGCAGGTACATATCCTATAGTTTAGTTTTATCATCCCTCCTATTAGCGTAGTTAATATAAACGCAACCCTCTTCGATGGTAGAATGGTCTAAGGCTTCACCCTCGTGTTGTACTGGACTGCTTATGACGTGGATATCGGGGTTCGAATCCTGGTCGGGTGTACTGAAGTGGTTTATTTTGCTAAATTGTTTTAAACTCTTTCTCTCTTCCCGGAAATGCGGGTATACTTCCTCTAAATTAACTCTTTCTCATCCCTAACAAATTAGCGTAATTAGTATTGAGGTGTATAAACCAAGCGACTAGTGAGAAGAGGAGGGGTGGGGAGGGGTGAAAATTTAAATTAAAAAAACTAATTTAATATTTAAACTCAATTGGGTGTGCGCAGAGCTGAACTAAAGAAAACTTATCACACTCCGTGTTATGTTATTATGTTTTATAGTTGTGCTAGAGTGTTTTTGTTTCTTTGGGAAGGGGGTTGCTAGAAACTCGAAAAGTTTCGTCGACCTGAAGGAAATAATTTTGAGGGAAAGAAGAAGTTTTCTAGCTTTTCCTGAGACTCGGTACAATTTACAGCTCCCACCATTATTTCTCATTTTCCTTGCAGGTGTTTCTTAAATGTCCCGAGGACAAACAAATGATTCTTGCTTAGCGGTGTGAATTGCATGAGAACGAACTCTGAAATTGATGGCGTCTCCCGGGTAGATAGTTTTTGTTTCGGACTGTGGCCCGTAAATTGCACCTGTTGGAGGAGTGTAATGGAATGTGTGTGTGTGTAAAATTGAAATAAACAGGTTAGAAGGGTGTAAAGAGGCGAAGGCGGTTAATCTGTGTCAATGTTTGCGCGGCAAGTGTGCACATAATAATATGGTGACGGAAAAAGCAAACATGCCAAACTTGCCAAGTCGTTGGATGTTACTTTTGACAAATTACAAACTAGAAAGTTCCTCCAAATGAACCTAATCAAACATCATTAACATGCCAGGAACTGCACACGCAAACTATATTGCTAAAAAAAATGCGTTTTAGAAGTTTCCAAATTTAAAGTTAAGTCCTCTAAATTCACGTCATGGAGACATCAAGTTGAATGGCTTCGTTTTACAAGTTGAAAACAACTATTTGTGTTGGAAAAAATTGACGAAATTATAATTTTAGACATGTAGGTAATTTAATTAATATTTTAATATTTATGTCTTCAATATATATATACAGGATGTACATGAACAAATTATACAACGCTTTAGATGAGGTAGGTGAGTGTAAATGTAACTTTTTTATCATGAGCTTTTGCCCGTAGGAAATCCTTTCTAAGCGAAAATGTTGACGGAAATGTGCAGGG
This sequence comes from Timema genevievae, assembly GCA_902155825.1. Lineage (NCBI taxonomy): Eukaryota > Metazoa > Arthropoda > Insecta > Phasmatodea > Timematidae > Timema > Timema genevievae. The sequence continues at coordinate 95,511 of CABFWO010001265.1, forward strand.
GCAGGTAGGCAACTGGCATAATGAGGAGACAAACGTTACAGATTATTATTCATGCATCTGGGGGTACGAGTAATTCATGTGCTTCAGACTCGAGCAGTGTGGTACTGTTCAGGGATCATGTTGTTGTGTTTGACACAGTAATTCGTGTGCTTCAGACTCGAGCAGTGTGGTACTGTTCAGGGATCATATTGGTGTGTTTGACACAGTATTTCGTGTGCTTCAGACTCGAGCAGTGTGCTACTGTTCAGGGATAATGTTGATGTGTTTGACACAGTGATTCGTGTGCTTCAGACACTCGAGCAGTGTGGTAATGTTCAGGGATCATGTTGGTGTGTTTGACACAGTAATTCGTGTGCTTCAGACTCGAGCAGTATGCTACTGTTCAGGGATAATGTTGGTGTGTTTGACACAGTGATTCGTGTGCTTCAGACTCGAGCAGTGTGCTACTGTTCAGGGATCATGTTGGTGTGCTTGACACAGTGATTCGTGTGCTTCAGACTCAAGCAGTGTGCTACTGTTCAGGGATCATGTTGGTGTGTTTGACACAGTGATTCGTGTGCTTCAGACTCGAGCAGTGTGGTACTGTTCAGGGATCATGTTGGTGTGCTTGACACAGTCATTCATGTGGAAAAATCTACATTCAGTACATTCAGCTGGTTCCCTAACCCCGACCTCCGCACCGTGGACTAGCCAGAGCAGACGAAACTGACCCCTTGTCCACCGTGCTCACCGAGACCGGTTCTAATATAAATGGTCTCCAAGACCCGGGTTCAAGGCTCGATTGGGTTCCCCAACTTTCTTCGGGTCGGGAGGGTATTTTCCTAGAGCTAGCGTGTGCTCCTACTAAGAAGACATTCTTCACCATGTGTGGACATGTAGGATGAAAACAAGCTTTCCTTTAAGAACACATGTACACGTATTTTAATTTTCTATTAAAGAAAGTTCCCTCTATTTAAACGTAAGGAACACACCCGAGATGTCCCAAGTTGTAGAGTTCACTCTTCAGTTTAATTTCCCCCTATTTAAATGTAAGGAACACACCCGAGATGTCCCAAGTTGTAGAGTTCACTCTTCAGTTTAATTTCCCCCTATTTAAATGTAAGGAACACACCCGAGATGTCCCAAGTTGTAGAGTTCACTCTTCAGTTTAATTTCCCCCTATTTAAATGTAAGGAACACACCCGAGATGTCCCAAGTTGTAGAGTTCACTCTTCAGTTTAATTTCCCCCTATTTAAATGTAAGGAACACACCCGAGATGTCCCAAGTTGTAGAGTTCACTCTTCAGTTTAATTTCCCCCTATTTAAATGTAAGGAACACACCCGAGATGTCCCAAGTTGTAGAGTTCACTCTTCAGTTTAATTTCCCCCTATTTAAATGTAAGGAACACACCCGAGATGTCCCAAGTTGTAGAGTTCACTCTTCAGTTTAATTTCCCCCTATTTAAATGTAAGGAACACACCCGAGATGTCCCAAGTTGTAGAGTTCACTCTTCAGTTTAATTTCCCCCTATTTAAATGTAAGGAACACACCCGAGATGTCCCAAGTTGTAGAGTTCACTCTTCAGTTTAATTTCCCCCTATTTAAATGTAAGGAACACACCCGAGATGTCCC